>OMLP01008875.1:39752-56468 GCA_900302685.1 Spondyliosoma cantharus | reverse complement strand
GCAAGTGAGCTACGTTTGTAACGTACGTAATTTACTCAACCCTGATGATGCGCAGCTGTGGACATCCTGCGCGTAGCTGTCAGTAGTCAACCAGTGATGTCAAGGAACAGCTTACTGGTATTTAAACTCAATTGTAAAAGCTTTCTCCACACCAATTTTGATGATGGCAGCGCAAAACAGCCCGGAGACCGCAAAAGGAAAAGTGTTTTTGAAGTTGCCGAAAAAAGAAGACTTGGAAAACTTGAACAAAGCAAGAGAAAGTAAAGTAAAGTAAGGCTATGATATTTTTACTTTTAAAATGATGTGGGTTCTCCATAACAGTTGTTGTAGTTTCTGATGCGATTGGGCTAGCTTGCTCTGTTGACTAATCATATCCCTTGCCGACTGTTTTCCGATTTGTGAGGTGGTTTCTGTTCCATTAGGCTACACGTAGAAACGATAACAAACAATAAAAAACAGCCGCTAATATTACATGTTTCCTGAGGCATAGGCTAATATTGATCCAAACGTTGTTTCAGTTACGATGAGCAGATCACACCTACGCCACTTCCTCAAAGTGGTTGGATGAGACCGCAAAAGCCTCCGGTATCGACTATACGTTTACCTAGGCGTTTCCTATGAGGGTGGGTGGGGGAGGAGGCGGTCTCAAGCTCTTGTATCATTTGAAAATTATTTTAACCGTCGGCGATTTGGAAAATCCTCTGTACTGCCTTTAAGTAACTGGACAAGTCTGAATATAATCTGATGATCATCATTTCTTGGAGGATTTTGCATAACTTAAAAAAAGAAAAACTTCAGAAGGATGACAAGGTAGGGGGTAATAGTGTTCCACTACTATAGCCTTGGATTAACCTGTTCACTATAAAATGTTTTACTTTCATTCAAAACATATGTTTTATTGTCATCTTCCTTATATTTTGATTTATGCTGCTTTTAGCAAAAAACAACTGAAAAATACGCTTCTTGCTGCAAAAACTACACTTTGTCTGACCAGAGCCATTTAGCTTTCCAAACTGGGAGTGCTTGCAATACTACAGGGCTGATGTGAGGTGAAAACTAGTCCTTACCTACCAAAGAAGGTAAGGACACCTTCATGTTGAAGGTAGCAACTTAAAGAAACAAACATACCCAGAAAGATCGGACAGGAGGGAGAGAAATTATGTATCCTAGCTGAAGAATTTATGTCTTTGTTTGACAGTTTGGAGCATTGAGCGATGGACTTCACAGGACAATATTCATACTTTGGATTAGTTTGATGAATACTCTTTTTGATTCTTTTGATCAGTGGACCCTTACGGACTAAAGGAATATATATTATCAGGGAATGGACACAAATTAAGACTTTATGACCGCTACAAAGGTAGGGAATCAGCACTTTTTTCTGTCTATTTTGTTGAACATGCCAGCAAATCTGGATGAATTATTCATCGGTTCGCGTGTTCTGTTAAATAAGCTAAACCATTGAGTTGTGGAGAATCGAACAGATCTAACCATGTATGAACATCCATACCGACAAAAGTTAAAACATTTATATCGTTATGTGTACGCAGCTAACTGGTGGGTCCTGGGGGTGGTAATGCATTACCAGATTTAGTAACTTTGGATAAAATTACTGTCATGTTACCTTTGTAGCGTGTTACCGCCAACAATGAGATTTAATTATTAGCAGTTATAGTTCATTACTCGTACCTCGCTGAGAACAGTTTAGATTCCATTCATCCTCAGCATATTGGGGGGAAGATGTTAAAAATGTGGATATTTAAAATCTCAGCAGATAAAACATTAAACATATTGACATTTACTTAGATTCACTAGACCTGAATGGCACGAGCAGGTGCAAACTTTTATTAGGCAGATGAACAAATCGCTGATGTTGCTGACTCTCTGTGTCAGTGTGACTGCAGCTGAGGTCAAAACCGCCGTGATTGTAAATAGATTTGTTTTTTCTCTCCAGTCTGGTTCGCTTTGAACCCCAAGTGCTCTTGTGTCCTCATCCACCCCATCTCTGTGCCCCGACTGCAGATGTGACTTCAGGATAAATCATCACAGAGAAAAGCATTTTGTTGTATCGGTCTCATACAAAAAAAACGGCTACAAAGGAAAACCGTGATAACATATCAAGTGGCAAGGCTCAGTCAGCGTCTTCACTGGGGTTTGGAGGTAATTAACCTAAAATACTTCCCTACAGACTTTAGAGAAGAATCTGACTAACATTAGTTTGCCACTGGCTTTGGTAAAGGTCAGCCACACACTCTGAATGAGGGGTCAAGGAATCAATCAGGGGCATGACCCGAGGTTATCGGACACCACTTGTCCGAGGGGAGGTGATGGCCACTCATACGTGCTCCAAATGTCTGCTGGTTTTAGTCACATCAGCTTCTACTGTCTGTCCTTACATCAGCTAGGATACACATGAGTGGAGTTAGAGAGACACTGAAGCTCTTCCAGGCTGTATATTCAGCAAGTGGACATAAAGACTCTCATCATACTGTTGAGTAAGGATGAAAACATATTACAAACAATATAATACTGTAAGTTTGGCAACTTAGAAAACGCATTTATATGAAAGATTAATGTTTTCAGGGATATATAGATATGAAAGTATGTCTCATCTAATAAGTATGCATATCAGAGCGTACATGTTATACATTAGGCCGAAATCCTACTGATGTACAGGATGGTGATTTTCCTTTATGCATAATTTCCTTCATGCATGTACAACTGTCTCATCTCATCCCCGTAAAACAGATAACCATCTTCTGTGTGTGTGTGTGTGTGTGTGTGTGTGTGTGTGTGTGTGTGTGCGTGCCGGTCTTTCCCTCTTGGAAGTGAAAAAAAAAACAGTCTAAAATGTTACAACCGTTAATATATGGCGGCATAATTTATGAAGAAACTTTAAGAGCTCTCACATAAGCCACTTAATATCTATATTTAATTAAAGCTGCCTCGCAGGGTTTTTCACGAGT
The DNA here is from genome assembly GCA_900302685.1 of Spondyliosoma cantharus. Classification (NCBI taxonomy): domain Eukaryota; kingdom Metazoa; phylum Chordata; class Actinopteri; order Spariformes; family Sparidae; genus Spondyliosoma; species Spondyliosoma cantharus. The sequence goes on along the minus strand of OMLP01008875.1, from coordinate 53,502 downwards.
AAGGGAAAGGGACAGTTTACTGTTCTCGTGCTAGTTTTTATAACGCGTCCCAGTACCTAAACAATAGAATAGGTCATTGTCATTGTTTTAGCTAACTTCCAGTCCGTTCTACAGTTCAGAGTCCCCTTCCTTCTCTCTCGTCACCAAATACCACGTGGAATGATGCTAAACTTTGGCGGTCCGCTCCCGTTTGCCAGATCTGAGCTACGAGCAGGCAATTACATGGCCAGATGTCAGCCACGAGCGACCCAAATTAACCAGAACTGGCTAAAATCTGAGCCACAGTTCATTCTATTCCTGCTGCGGCTCAGATCTGGCAAACAAGAATGGAACGCACAAGTGCCATCATTCCATGCGGTATTTGGGCTGGATGAGGGTGTCTGGTACAGTTTTGCTATCTGGGAGCAGGTGGATCCAGGTGGAGCAGACAGGACCGCCTCTTTATGGAGCTCTCTGTCCTGGTTGGATAAATTGGTAGGGAATACCAGTCGATGTATTTTCTCTTTTACTGCATGAGCAGATAGAGGAGAGACCACAGTTACGGACCAAACACTGTATAGCAGTGATTGCTGTTGGAATATAGAGCTATTTAACAGTTATTTTAATAAGCACATACACATGAAAAATGAACGTCGGTAACGTTAGCTAGATAACAACATTTTCACCGAAAGTATGTGCAAGTTAGAAGAGTTGTTTTTCAAAGTGGAGAAATGTGAGTTTATCAGGCCACACAACAAGCACTTGATTAAGTAACTGTTGCCTTTTTTAAATTTTAGTATAACAAGTGTGCCCAAGTGTGGCCGGGGATTGTCATTGAAAAAAGTATTTGTTCCTGAAAGAAACTTCTATTTTAGCTACATGTGTAACTTGTATTTTACCCGCCCCTGGTTGCCAACAAAAGGTAAATGTAAGTATGGATCTTAAAAAAATGCTTGCACCCGATACGCAGCTTTCTGGCTTTATAAAACATGCATCTGACTATATAATCATAAAGACAGAATCTAAAAATTAAAATAAACATTTTCTATTAAAGGGAGCACTGAACTTATTCACCTCCTCATTAAAAAAAGTCTCTGCCTAGAAGCTATGTCTCATTCTGTGAGTAAAACAGCACTGAAAGGTCATCAACAAAAACAGCAGTGAGTGTGTGATCATGTGCGAGTTTTATTACAGCACACGCCTGGAAGACAAACTACCTACCCAAAGATTTCATGAGTTTGTTTTTAGAACCACACTGTCCAAAACCCCAAAAACTGAAAGTATCTTTCAGCTCTGCGTAGTCAAGTGAAAGGTGTCAATATAAGTATGTTCTGAATCAAGAACATGTTTTAATCTCACCTTTCCATTTACAGGAAGAGAATTGATTATGTGATCAATGTGCTGATGTGAGAAGTGTTCTTGTTCCAGATGTGAGATACTTTGTCGGACAGTTGAAACTGAGTGAATATAAAACCAAGAGGTTGTTGAACAAGTCGCGCCTGTCTGAATATACTGATCGGAAGAGCGCGTCAACATGGTGATCGGGTGAATCACACTGTGTTAGAAGTGGGCCGGCACTCATTTGACTCCTTGGTGTACCATGGCACTTTTCACAAGCTGCAGGTACTTTGGTTTATTCTCTCTCGGTATCAGGCTGTCTGGGAGATTCATAATGGCCTCAAATAAACAACATTACCAGAGGGCACAACATGACATTTTCCTCCCCGTTCTCGCCTGTCACTCTTCTTTGATGCTTTGTTTGCATGACGCACACACAGCAACATAGTTGGATCGGCCATCATGTGCACCTTTGGTGCCCCCGATGGTGAGTCTGTGGGCCGCTCGTGCCACTGTGCGCAACCTGCATGCCAACATGTCAATAAATAAATACAACAATAAATATAAATAAAAGTATTTAATGTAAGTTGACTTGTGTTCATTAGCTAAAAAAAGTGTTGACTCTTGGTTTCACACAAGACACAAACAGAACAAAACAGTAGACAAATCCATCTACCACAGCCTCCTCCCTCCGTGGACTTTCTTGCTCTTTATACTACCTCAGCTGATTTCCTCCTTTGCTCCTGTTAAAGTTCCTGCAGCCACTAGAGGTAGTTTAACCTCTTTAAAGAACTGAACAAAGGGAGGATGCGGTTTAAGGGTGGAAAGAGCAGCATGTAGTTATTCTCCATTGTTACTTATCTACAAAAGCAATATATTTTGTATCTCAAACAAAACATTTTTTAGGGAATTTTATCGCTGTGTTTCAGACACTACAGACAAAAGAATGCCTCTTATTGGTTTGAGCATTTAAATTGCACACCTCAAATTTAGATCACGTTCTGGAACATACAAGAGGTCAGAAAATCAAAACATAATCTCATTTCAGGATGATTTCAAGTGTATTTTGTAATGCTAAATAAACAACAACTTAATTCGTATATAGATCTGCTGCTTCGGCTACCACAATGTATTAATTTCAACCTAAATTGTCCAGATATTGCTGGTAAATCCTACCAGTTTATCTGCGTTTCACAATAAATGCTTCACAGTCCTGCGTGGTATGCATGATATGTAAGAACGACTCAGTGAGCTAATATGTAAACCAGCCCCAAGAAGTTTAGATCCTACAGTTAGATGTTACATATACTGTATATTTTCCTAATTAAGTATCAGTGTCATAGATACTATAGAATATTAAATAAGTGGTGGGAACCAGAACGCTCCCAGACATATAGACCCTCACACAAAGACACACTCACTTACACCCACTGCACTGCAAGTAGCAAGCTGTGTAGAAATACGGCAATCTGTTCATTCAGACTATACAGTTATATAAGGAACTGACCTTTCTATGACCACTTCACAGTTTCTTCTAATCTACTGTTAGATTACGTTTGTAATTCATTCAAAGGAAGCGAAAAGACCCTTGTTTTTGCAGTCTTATTGAACTGTTACATATATGTATACTTTTTTTCTTGTACATTTAAATTGGTGAAAAAACCTACAGAGACACACACACACAATCAAAACCCACAAGTGTGTGTATCAGAACATTAGTGGAACATCTCAATTGTTTTGAAGTGCAATAATCACCAATAATATATTATTTGAAGATATTTAAGAACCTCACACAAATGCTTGGACATATATGGCAGCAAAGTAAAATCAGGACGCAGAAGAGGTGGCATGATGATGATGAAGTAAGGTGACTCCTCATTCAACAACGTGTCAGGTACAGAAAACTGACACCCACTGAGATTGTAGTTCAGTTCAGGACCCACATAGTGATCAGTGATTTTATAAAGTTGCTGAGACACAATCAGTCAACATGGAGACATGATGAAGGTCTAATGAAACAGCATAAACAAGGCCATTACTTAAGAAAAACATCCTGATTTTATGGCCCACAAAACCAAAATATACGCACACAAATATTAGTTTGCAAGGCACATCTGGTGCCGAAACTAGGTTTTCATTCTGAAACACACTCAAGCATCACGGCAGCATTACAGATGTAAGTGCTAGGCTGCCGGTGTTATGTCAGATCATACAAGCTCGTACAAGACTCCACCTTGTGCACATCCCAACGTACGATGTGGAAATAAAAGCTCATCCACTGCTGCCACTTTTGACTGAATAAAATATGTTAGATATGTCTCTCTCTGGCAGAATTGTTCTTGCATCGGGAGCAGCAGGGCATCACGGGACCAATGAAGCTGAGTTAGTAACTTCTGAAACATGCCCGGTAATTGCAGCCAAAGAATTTCCATCACGTATGCGATACGATACGACTTTCCTGTCAGTTTACACTGAAATTCATTTAGCGTCCTCAGGCAGCTCTGCTCAAGAAGTCTGGCACACAGATACACGTAGAGCACATATTCATAAAGTACATCATGACCATGAATCATATCACATAGAATAATAAATAAGGTTCCCTGCTACCCTTTTTTTGTTGTTGTTAGAACCTAAGCTCAGACAAACAGAAAAGAGGGATGCGCTCACAGTTTGTGTTCTGTTAGAAGAGGTGGGTTAGAGGAGAAAGAGAGAGAAGAGAGAGTTGTACCTACTGCTGGCTCTATGTGAAGAAAGAGATCAGATCTGCCCGTCCTGTCCTACACTCAGACTGAGTGCATCCAAAGAGAAGAGATGAGCAGTGCTTAATGAGACTGAACTGGGTGAGACAGAGAGAGAGAGAGTGGGAGTGTTCACTGAGAGAGAGAGAGAGAGAGAGATCCCTCCCAGTGAAAGAGAGAGTCAAACACACACACACTGTGATAGCATGTGTGTGAGACAGATTTAGGCATCCTGCAGTGAGAGTGAGTGTAAAACAAGTGTGGCTGACACAGACAGAGAAAGACAGAGCACAGGATGGAGGTGTGGGTGTGTCGTGTGTGTTTTAGGTGACGGAGGACAGGTGGACGCTTGCAGCCTCACACGGGCCGACTACATCATGTCTTAAAACGTCATTCTGGCGGGTAGTCTGACAGTGTTTACTGCATGTCCACTCGAGATTTATCGTGTAAAAATATCAACTACAAGCCCAGCGACTGAGGCTTCTGTGCAGTTAGGTGTGAGAAGCCTTTGAGTGATGCCTCAGTGAGTGAAGGAAACTGACAACTGCACTCGAAACATCACCACTTTTTTCCAGACGGCAATGAGCCAAGAGGAAACAGAAACAACACAATGACAAAAGCTTGGAGCGACAGGGTGACTGGACACATGGCGTGACAGAAATCCAGAATCGCATTTGAACCAACAGCACTGTGAGCACATGGTTGGTGGAGTCACCCTGAGTCACCGGGAGGTTCAGCCTCCCTGCCTCTACATCTGACACTGTGTGAACACACAGGTAGCAGCAAGTAATCTCAATCAAAAAAATCAGGCCTCCTATGTGTGTTTGTGTGTTTTACACACACGCATGCATGCATGTACATATGGCGTGCACCTGCGCATCTGCGTGTACATCAGGACAGGATGTGTGTATTTTGTTGTCTGTGTGTGCTTGTAGAAATGTTAATAGCATGAATCTGTATGCACGGGTGAATGCACATGCACAGGTTAGAGAAGTCTCAGTGTTTGTGTGCTTTGTGTTCTGTGTGCGGATCAACACAGAGAACATCTGACTCAACACGTCATTTCCATCATAATCACATTTCACTTATTTTCTGTTAAAAAGACAAGCTACAAGCAATTTTAATCAGATAATCTTGCGAACAGGGAAGAGTCTTTTTTTTCTTTGTAAAGGTACAAGACAGTGACAAGTGTTTTTTGCTTGAAATCAGTTAATGTGTGCAACAAAAATAAACTCCTCTTTCTCTTTTCTCTTGCCCTCTAGCCAGCACTTGGGTGTCCACTGCCACTACTTCCTGTCTTATATTATTCTACTCGGAAAAGACAAGAATATAGGAGGCAGGAATAAAGACAGCCGCGAGAGAGTAAACAGAGAAAGAGTAAAACGGGGTCATCAGAGGGTGGACATGACCAAACAGCAGTGACTCCATAATGTGTCATTGTGTCTTTCCTCCTACTACATCTATACGTTCATACATTCAGTCATCTTTTCCTTTCATTACAGCCGTTTTTTTGACTTTTCTTAGTCTCCCCTCTTTTTTGTCACTCTGTTTTAAATCAAACAGTCACATCGCATGACGTGAACCTTTACAAACTTTCGTTCAACTCTCCTTCTACCTCTTTTTTTGCACATCTCTCTGCCTCTACAAACGCGAATGTCCTTGATGTAATCTCTCCTTCCCCTCTGTCATCACATTTATTCTCTTTGTCACCACCGCTAAAGTCGTTCTGTTACACTCGCCTCTGATAACCTTCATCTTCTATCATTTCTCCTCTGTACCATCCCCTTCTGTTCACCCACGCGTCCTCCCTAGATCCTTGGTACCATCCCTTTGCAGTGACTGATTCCTAGTCTTGCATTCATATACAATTAATCTGTAATAACAATCAACAATCACTGCCGAGATTATTTTCAGAGACAACGTGTTTTTGACCGAATTTAACAATAATAGATTTAGCTTTTTAAGACACTCAAAGCGCCTGACAGGGTTGCCGGTTCCATTCATTCACACACAGTCATACCAGTGGTGGACGGAAACGTGGCTGCCATTTTGTGCCTACGGTCCCTCCGGCCACCACCTCAAACATACAGCAGTCATACACATTCGCACGAGGGAAGGTGGGTGAAGTGTCTTGCCCAAGGACACAACGACCATGACACAAGTGGCAAGGGTGGGGATCGAACCGCCGACCCTCCCAACATTGGCCAACCCGCTCTACCACCTGAGCCACAGTTGCCCCAGCGACAAAAATGCCTGCAAACATACGACCACTCAACATCTTGACGCCAGTGGAAGTGCAATACAGGTTAAATAATTAAACATCTTGCTAGGGAACCTCTTGGACTTCTCTGGAAGTTTAAAACAAGTGGATGTTAAAAAGACATTTAAACAAAATCTTTCAATGACTTTCTAAGGCTCACATGTCTCCTTAGAGACTATGTAAGGACACTCCCACACAAGGTTTAAAAGCCTGCAAGTCCCCTCCAGTTAGATAGAACTGAAGAAGCCTCTTGCATGAGAGGTGAAACGTCAACATAATTGGGCTGTATTACAGTTAAATTTCCCTTAAAATGTATTTTCCGTTGTGTTATACGTAGAAACATAATTTCCAGGAAACAGTTCTGCTGATTGGACACAGACGGGGCATCCTGGTGTAGTGTACATCCATGGCTGCAGTGATTGTTGGATGAGAAACAAACAGCTTCAATCCTCCACATTTCTGAAAATGAGAACTCTCTGCTGCGTGATGTATCAAGTGCACAACATAACTTTTGTCTGTAATAAGTGGGCATATGAGCCTGCCTCCTGCTCCCATCTGTGAGTGTGAGTCCTGTGGGAGCTCGGAGGAAGGAAGCGCATGTCGGTAGTCTATATACAGAATGTGTATGAATGTGCCTGGCTCTGCTCTACATACACAGGTGCATGCATTGCCTGTATGTATAAACATCCATCCTGTGTGACTGTAGTGACACGTACATGTAATTGTGTGTCTGTGTGCGTTTTTTCGAGAAACGTGGCAGTTTATAAAGTTACATAATCTGCCTCTACATTGAGAAGAGATTCAGTAACTGCTTCTGGTGATCACACACACACACACACACACACACACACACACACACAAGGCACAGATGAATGCGAACACATATGCAGCAGGAACACACATTCATCAATCACAGGAAGTGCGCACACGCAATGACCCGCCGGAGGCTGGGGGTTATTCAAAATGAGGGGGAATTTGAGCGGAATAAGGAGATTTTGGGTGAAGAAAAAAAAAAACCCTCCCATAATTAGCTGTGGGTGTGGGGGACAGCAAAAGCGGCCAGAACTCACTCATCATTTATGAGGCATTTGTCTCACAAGCTATTTGTTTCACAAGCTATTAGTGCAGCCCCACAACGTGAAATTTGCTCCTGGGCGCGGTGAATACTTCAGGCTCGAGCCACGCCGTCTCAAATACAATACTTTACCAAATGGAGGAGGATTTTACTTGCATTTTATATTTGAATTTTTAATTCCCCACACATATATTTCTGGGGATGTAAATGTGGGTCTCAATCTGTGACCATTTCAACAGAAACACAGCGATGAAAGAAACGAGGGGGAGGACAGAAGAGAAAGCAATTAAAGGGTGAATAAACAGCCCCACAGCAGCCAGCTGTTCCTCTTCTTTCTGAAACATCTGTCATAGAGAACAGAAAGAAACGGAGAGAACGTGAAGAAAGAAACTACAGAGGAGATGAAGAGGGACAAGGGAGAGGGCTGGAACCTGCCAAGAAAAACACTGTTTGAATCATTATTTTCTCTAATGTGCGCTGTCTACCTGTGTGAGGTTTGACCAAAACCTAAATACATGCAGGCATTCATGTATTCACATGCACACAACCTAACAAACACTTGACCTCCATGGCAAATTTCAGTTTCATGTTCAGTCAGAGATCATGGGTGTGAATTATGTAGAGGTGATCTATCAGACAACACTTTTTCTTTTTGGTCATAGGCCCTTCCCATTGACACGCAGCCTCTAACCCCCGACTAGCATGACACAAACACACCTTGACACACACACACACACACCTAACCTCCATGTCAAATTTCCCTTGCGAATACTGTGATCGCTAAGAAGAGCGACCTATATAGCTGCAGGCCGCAACTGAAAAGGATTTGGTCATACAATTTATTATAATACGTGTTTGTGTGGGTATTAGATGTGTGTTTGTGCATGTAGGTGTACAAGTTCCCTTACCCTGACATGTATTAAACATCATATTTATCAAATTGTTTTATCATTTATGAAATGTATTGAAATCCCTGAAGGTTACTTGCTCCATCTCTTATCTATAACAAGAGTTGACAGCCATGCTAGCAGCTCTGTTAGGCTGTACTTTGGGTGAGCGGTGCTCTGAAATAAATGGTAAAATCAGCATCCTGAAATGCTAGCAGGGACAGTTCTAATGGTATGTTTAGACTACAGGTAACAAACGTCGGGCTTTGTCTTTTCAATGGAAGCCAGCAATATGAATTTTCAAACCGAAGCACGACACTGAAGCCCAATGTACGGAGGCTGAGACCTCATCAGCCCAGTTTTAATTCCAACCTATGGCCTTTCCTGCCAAACTAAGCTGTCCTCTACAGCAGACCCCAACGGCAACGTAACGACATAGTGTAGCGTAAACACAGCACAACATCTGCATATTTGGACAAATACAACGTACTATGCACAAGATTTCATGGCAATCCTGGTCAACATCACCATCAATACAACCGCATCTCGCATGTTGCCAAAAAAACTGGTGTGAAACCTCATACCAGTCCACATTAATTGTCCTGTGATGAGTATTTTTGATGCTGCTTCAGCTACACAGGGCCGTGGCCCCCAGCTCTGGACAAAGCTGATGTGCTCATCTTAAAAAAACTGCTAATGTGACAGAAAGATGTGCAATTAACATTCAAACTGAGCCTTTTCTCGGTGAGATGAGATGAGATCAGCAGCAGTTTTGTATGTATGATAAACTTGGAGTAAACATGGAGTACTGGCTGGTGAGTTTGGTCTTTAGTTATGTACATTCTTTGTTTCATTTGCATCACTTTAAAACTTTTAATCACTGCATTTGAATAAGTCAGTGCCTCTGTCTACTTCCAGATTTGCATCAAAATGAAATTTAGTTTAAAAAGAACTTATCAATACATTGGAAAAAATGCATATAAAGTGTTTTAATGAGTCAATGCATTTAAATAGTTACATTTTATTAAGAATTCTGAAAGCCCTGCAGATTCTGTCTCCTGCTGGCAGCGGCTGAATAAAAGCTCATACGACTGAGCTCATTTCAAGCGACTGTCACAGGGGCTACGATTTTGCTTTCAAATAATAGACACCAAGCAAACTAAAATCAAAAAGTAGTAGAAGAAGCTGAAAATAATTATTGATGAAAAGAAAAATTGCCACCGCTGGAGTCTGTCCGTAGGGGGTCTGAGCTGAATCAGTTCAGGAGAAAGAGCAGAGGGAGCAAGAAGAAATGAGAGGAAGGAAGACAGAGAGCAGGAGACAGACGGTGGAGGTGTCCGGTCTGTAGGTTATGATGAGTGAAAAAAAGACTACAGTATAGAGAGACAGCGAGAGACGCAAAGTTGGAGAGAGAGAGACGGGGGGGGTTTTCTCATGGCTGGTTGAACCTTTGCCAGTTTTCGCTGGAGGCCTCAGAGCCTGACAGACGAGCAAAGAACAGCATTCACTGACATCATTAAATGACCTTATTCAGCTTTCATAAGACCCCTCACACTTCAAACACACACACACACGCTCATACACGCACACTGTGCTGTACTAGAAGATGCAAATGTGCCTACACAGCAGTCACATACAGATGCCCATACGATTGTTTGGGGAATTTCGAACTTTATGTAACTCCCGACAACAGCGTCAGGCGCTTCAGGAAACTATTGATGTGGAAAGCTTGAGCACAGGAGAGCGTTGTTGATGTCCCATTCCAGGTTGTTTTTTGTGTTTAAAAATGTGACCACAATTGTTCCCTCATCAACCGCTTTCTCCCTGAGATCCCAGATCTTAACGCAGTCGTCAAGCCATTATATTTTCCTAACCTTAGAGGTTTCTTGTGGAGTTTCTGACCTTTATCAACACTTTGGGGCAACATTTTTACGTGTTCTGGCCACTGTTTTGTTTGCCTTTATTCTACACGCACACGTTCATGTTCACGCTCCAGACGGGAACGAGGCTTCACGCTATTCCAATGATCTACAGGTGAAGGTAGGATGTCAAGAAACACACTAATGCTTGCAAAGGTGTATTCAAATCATTCACTTAAGTAACTATAAAAATAGTTGAACATTTTTTTTTTACCTGTTATATTATTACACTAATACTGTGATTTTAACAACTTGTATTTTATTCTACTACATTGGCATTTCCACGAAAAATATCACATTTGTTGCATTATCCCTCATGCTTCCTGTCTAACTCTAACTACTGATTAAAGTAAAAAAAAAAAAAAAGCCCCAAAATTAATCTTTATAACAATCAGGACAACAACACATACAGTCATCTAGTATAAAAACACAATAAAGCCCAATGAAGTGTTTCCAAAAACAACAAAAGAAAAGCATAACTCCAGTCAAACACACGTTTTTTACTTGTGCAAGATAAAAATACAAATATCAGACTGCAAATGGGGAGGATTATTTCATTGTACTGCAGAAGATTAAGACCTTGGAGACCTGAGCTGCATGTCACGCAAACTTGTCTATCGACGATCCGCTAAAGCCAAAAAAATAATCATGTGTTTTTCTTACCAAGTTCTTAAAACAAAGCAATATCAAATTGTAATGAATCAAAAAGTAGTTTTCGGAAAAAGTACCATAAATAACTTTTTTATTTTTTATGTAGGCATCATATTAATATATTATGGAATTGAAAGGTCAGTGAATAAGCAAGTAAAGCTGCAAACAAAGCACACACAGTACAGTGAGCACCGCAGTGTGCAAACGCACATAACAATGACACAAAGGTAGAGTATGCGTGCAAGAGACTGCACACACACACACACACATACTGCTCTTCCAATTACTCTCACCATACAGTACACTTCATGTTCACGCTCTGTTAAGCTCCATTTCATTAACTCTGAGCTTTGCAGAACAGACATACTAGCTCTATTACTGTCGCATACACTGAGATGTGAAGTCTATGAAGTGAGTCTCATGAAACCTGGACGCTTGTTATCACCTACAGAGGGAGGTCCCATCACTTCTCACATGATTAGTGAAATCAGACAGCAGAAGGAAGAGCTGATCCCTCTTTTTATAATCAGGATAGAGTGAGTTGTCTTAGTTATAAATGCATGTTGATATCCCTGAGATGATCCCTCAAGTGAGTGAAGGTGCACGTAAACCAAGTCCATGGCAAGTGTTCTGTATGTCAGGCTGCTGAACACAACTACCTTTAATTCGCTGCCCATAAGATTTAAGTGTTATAGTTACAATATTACATGCACTCTGCCGTTTGAGCACAATGTTATTGATATTATCTAAGATAATCCAGTGTTCTGACATTCTGTGCTTCTCGAAACAGTAGTCTTTATTTATAGTTACGGAGACGGCGTGTTGAATTCAAATTCCTACTCACATACATTCAAAGTAAATCAGGCAGCTTGTGTTTGTTATCTTCACTTTTCACTTTACACTGAGAGCTTTCTTAAATAACTGCTAAACCAAACAGCACACCATACTGCCGCTGCTTCACATTAAAAGCGTTTAGCTGGTGAAACATGTAGCTTTTATTGTGAAACAGTCACACAGAACACATTATATTAGGCACTCATAATACTTTATTAAAACATCATATTGTTTGTTCAGCTGGACGGTAAACGTATACACGCATTTTCTTTTTCAAGCAGGACTGAAATCTTCAGGATCGCAACTTGAAAGCGTGCGAAATCTTGATGTCTCCGTAACATTAGCAACCTTAACAGCAACAAAAGGTAAAGTCGCAATGAATTAATTAAATGAATAAGAGTTTAAATTTGAAAAATGTGTCCCGTTCAACAACTTTTTGAACTAACCCTAACACAAAGCTATCTCTCATGACTTTCTTGTAGGACCTCATTACTTATCAGGAGCTGACACACTGTAAATTGTTTGGCTCCAAACGATTTCAAATGAATCATGTTACATACACACACATTTTCTATAGGTCACTCACAAGATAAGATAAATTACACTGGGACCTCACATAGTTCTATGTTCCTTTTTTCTTGCATGCTGTGTATGAACTGGTGTATGTACAGGTGTGAACTGGTGTATGTACAGGTGTGAACTGGTTTATGTACAGGTGTATGTACTGGGGTGTTTCTGTGGGTTGTGTCGAGCCACGTTGTAACGCAATATAATTCAAGAGATACATGCTGTGTGAGAGAGATTATTCTAATCATCCATTAAAACATCAACCGACTTAATACCATACTGCCAAGGTATCCAACAACGTATATGCACTGTTTGCTATATGTTAGCTGTAAAGCTTAAACAATGGGATTAAACGTACTATAGAAATAAGCTTCCACTGACATGGTACACTTTCATGTAATGAGGTTACAAGGTGCACAGGCTCAAGGCAGCCTATAATTCTATTCATGATAGTCCAGCATAAAAAATTGTGGAAGATGTAAGTTTTTTGTCATTTTTTATCCTATTCTGACTCTGTGAATGATGCTGAACAAGAAAATGACAAATCTTTTTGAAATCAAACCTGAGCTAAAGGTAAATTTAGTGTAAATCTACAATGTCATTCATAAAAATCAACTAACTATGATTGTGTTTGGCGATAATAAAAAGTTTCTCCGAACAATCTCAACAAAAAGGGAGAGACTAGTCTCTGAGGTGTGGTGTTGGTTGACATCTGACTCATTTATGTAACAAAAGTGCATTTGTGTCCAACCCCATATGTCTGACGTGTGTGTTTGTGTCTAATCCATCATGCCATCCTTCTGAATGAATAAACCATTACAAGGCTTACACTGTGCGTGCCATGGGTGACTCATCTGTATGTACCCTTAATGTACTCCTGTAATGTAAACCTTGGCTTCTCACTGTGCTGAAGCAACAAAGGAATTCACAATATATAGACGCTTTCGCATAAAGGCGCCTTTTTGCCACATTCTTCATAACTGGATGATTCCTGTATTTGTTCTATAAAGTGAAAAAAAAAAGACGCTAAGAATACAAGCCATATGTAGCTGTCTGAACAATGTCAGGGCAGATAAACATATTTAAACATATCCACAATATGACAGCGAGTTAGCACCCCTAGAGTGAAAGGGAAACAAAACACAGCGGACAAGAAGCTGCGAAAGGAGGTAAGAAATTGAGTTGTAGAGCAAAAAGCTGTGCTAAACATCTCAGATTCAATTTATCCAAGGTTTGGGTCTTGAGGGAATGTGTCACCTCGCTGTTGCAGCAGTTTCTGGACTCCAGTTGCTTTTAATGGGCCTGAAAGCATATGAATACAGTTAATAAGATGTCTTCTCAATTTATGCACAAGAATGGGGGTTTTATGATTCTTAGAAATATAAGAAATCCGTCTGAAAGTTTCTCAAACAAACACTTTTTTGGATGAAGTGAAGGGAAGAGCTCCTCATGATGGATCCGATCTGCTGTCCGTGTCGAAGAGATGCCCCCCCCCCCCCCCC
>OMLP01008875.1:26654-39712 GCA_900302685.1 Spondyliosoma cantharus | reverse complement strand
ATCACACACACTTTGATAGACACCACTTAATTAAGACCAATCTCACATTCACTCCCAGGAAGGAAAAAAAAAAAGAAGTTGGCTTGGGATTAAAAGAGAGATCAACAGTCAGAAACACAAGGTCAGCTACCAGTCCCTTCAATGACTTGCTCAAGGACACTTCAGCATCAGTTGGAACAAGAATGTCATGTTGATGACTGACAGGACAAATGCACTCTAAGATGCAGTTTGTTGACTTTCTGCTCGTGCTGCATAAAAACATAGCTTAATTATTATGACGCCTTTTACTGATCCTTCAGTGAGCTTCAGAGTTTTTGGAGGCGTGTGTTTTTTCTTTGCCGTCGACTGCAAAGCATTCGGAGACAGGTAGCCTGGGTTGATTAAGGACCACACATTGAGCACACCTGATTAACTATCAGAGAACAGATGGCTATCAGATGAGGCTTTCCATCAAACTCCTTCAGCCGGACAGGGTTCACGTCTGGAGCAGGCTCAGTGACAACATTCAGGGAATTAAAGGGGAATACCGCTCAATCCAGACAACAGAAAATTTGGACCCTGACTCTGCTTTTCTTAGCAGGAATATTTAGACAGAGATACAACTTTACCCTGCAGTTTAGAACGGTGCATCTGGTTGTGTGGGAATGTTTTGGAAAGACGGCAACATCTCTTGCGATTTCTTAAGTGTGTCTTCGCGCTGAGGGTTGGTTGATTAAGTAACTCAGAGCAGATGGTTATGATAGGAGACTTTCCATCAAATATGCACAGCTGGATAGGGTACACTGCAGGAAACAGGTAACTCATCCACACAATGGGACGACTGCAGGTGCCATGCTTTAAGACATCTTCCAGGTTCCTATTTGTTTTGTAACTGAACTCCTGATGCCACAAAGTGTCGCAAAACTTTTGATATGCGACAGCTCATGCTGTTAAGAGTCTACAAAAATGGGAATAATTATTACTATATTATTATTATAGGTTTTCTGTAATGCAACCAGCAGATGGTGGAATTTCACACTAAGGCAGGAAGCTCATTTCCAAGCTGAGTGACAGCAGGAACTACAGAGGTAGAACAGTGACTTTACATTTTGGCATTGAAAATAAAACCTGAACAAAAAAAAAAAAAACACGTATTGTCAAATGACACATCAAAACATAAAACAGCCCGCAATCGAACAATTGCTTTTCAATGAAACATAATATTAAGGTTTTTAATGTAATTTGTTGTGTGTCTCAGTGACAATCCTCAAGGTACGTGTAGTTTTAAAATAATATGATATCAGTGTTTGACATGGGCTTGAAAATGATCTCTGTAGTTTGCTTCATGAATTCATCTAAATTCTTTGCTCCTGTCATACAGAATTGCATTGAACATTTGAACATTTTGTTTACTTCAAGTTCGACATGAAACATCCTCATACCTCCTCAAAAGACAACCATCCAGACCTTTTTGTGACAAGAAAGGATCAACTTTGTAGGGGCCTCCTCTTGCAAATGGAGCAACAAAATTGCAGCGATTCAATTCAGTGAAAGTAGGACTTTCACTGTGTCTTAAAAAGCCATAGCACGGTAATTGCTTTCAAAACATATCCATAGGCTACATAGCTCTTAACCTCACAGAGGGATGCCGATTGTAGCATAAAGCTCTGCCCTCAGGCTGGTTAGAGCTCGACACCAAAGGTCAGAGGAGACAGAGAGAGGAAAAAAAACAGGCAGAAAATGGGATGAGAGTGGTTTACCAAGCGGACGGATGAGTCTGCTGTAATGACTCTGATAAGAGGAAACCAACACGCCATCAAACACAGACTGTGTGACAAATAGCTGTCGTTGTTCAACTTTGAAAATGTTGATGTTGAAAGAAAGAAAACCTTAACCAAAGTAGTAGTTTTCATCTACAACAGACGGTTAACTCCACTCAGTTGATGGGTTTTTTAAAATAAGGAGAAGACTGCGCAACAGCAGCCTTGCCGTGACTCAGTTGTTTGAATAAAGCCTGTGCCCTCGCTTGGGTGCTTCTTTTGGCCACTTTGCAGCCTGAGTCATTCTCCATCTAAAATCCTATATCTGCGACGCAAATCTGCTTTACAGATGAACAAAAAACTTTTCCACTGCTGCTGCGACTCAGTGCTCGCAGCTACGTTTTGTTTCCTAACTC
Source organism: Spondyliosoma cantharus (assembly GCA_900302685.1). NCBI lineage: Eukaryota > Metazoa > Chordata > Actinopteri > Spariformes > Sparidae > Spondyliosoma > Spondyliosoma cantharus. Next base: position 37,557 of record OMLP01008875.1, on the reverse strand, counting down.
ATTTTCTTTGCATTCTCTGGCTGATAAAAATAAACCATGCAGCATCTGCACACAGTGTTCAATACATGGTGTTTAATCTCATGTGACCTCAGTGAAGTTTCCTGATTACTCTGAGGATACGGCTGTGGGTTTTGAAATTGTGAAAACATACTGATACTGTCACAAATGATTACAAAAAAAAAAACATTTAAACAAAGCTAAAAGCAGCATAGAAAAAATAAAAGCACACATAGAACATCACAGAGCTCAGCAACATATCAGCTGTACTTTTCCTTTGCTGAGCTTAATTCGAGGGTTTTCTTACAGTGAATAGTCATGAAAACTGTAAACAGCAGTGTAATCAAGTACATCACTCTTCCTCAGTAGTAAAGAGTTTAGATTTAATTCCCCTAAATGTCTTAAAGGTGAGAACTTGAATGGATGAATGTGCTTTTCTTACCTGTGCTGCCATCAGCGATAACTCCATTATCCCTGGATCAATGGTTGCCAGCCTGAGTGTGCAAAGAAAACACGTTTTGTTGGGAAAGTACTAACGTTGCTGGTTAAAGGGGAACGAAGAAGGTCTGTACAAGCTGCAGTGCCGTGCTTCGCTGGAGGAGTGCAGTTCTGGATGTGCTATATAATGACATAAAGCAATGCTTTTCATGCTTCATGGAAGAGTTTATTCACTCAGCACACTCTCTCTCTCTCTCTCTCTCTCTTTCTCTCTCTCTCTCTCTCTCTCTCTCTCTCTGAATGGATGTTGGGGGGCAGGAGTGAACTCGCGCCTGAAGCATGCCAGGCAGGCAAACCTTGCAGAATTATTGATGCTGGTGTGGCTTTTGCATGCGATCCATTTCGACAATGCTACCTTGAGCTACTCAGTGCCACCACTTTTAGATTTCAGAGCTTCACAATCCCATTAGATCCTTGAATTATTCAGCTCCGTCTGGAAGTTTACATTAAAATTAACTTTGTGTATGTGTTTGTTTCACATCCTTTCTCTCTCTTGCATCCATCTCAGTCTTATAAAGGGTGAATACGTTGTAATATGCTTAATAAGTCAGTTCATAATGCTTTGTAAAGCAGATTAATTCCAGTAACTTCTGGGTTCCCAAGGTTGTGAAAGCTCCCTTTGCTGGTGTGTATCCAGCTTGACTCTGACATGAAGGAATTGTGTGAATCTTGAAGCTAGTGACATCTATCATCGTTACAAGTTTAGAATCTGCTTCTTCTTCGGGTTTTGCGTGGAGATGCTCATGAAGGAAAATACTTCACCACCCACCACTGACACACTGAACCCTTCCTGCAAGATATAATATATAAGAATAAATGTTGGCTATGTGCATTTCTGTAAAATCAAGGAAAGTTCAAACTTTTCTATATGCTGCTACATACATTTGTTTAGGTTCTATTTTCTATTTTACTCTCATCGCAATGCTTAAACCACTTAGTTAGGGTTAGGAAAACATCATGGTTTGGCTTTAAAGGGTCAGTCTACCTGATTTGGTCGACCACAAGAACATCCGTAAATGTCCGCAGGTCTTCTTAAAGAAAAACACCCAGTTTTAGTCACCATAAAAATGTCTGGACATGATCCGCGTTTCCGTGATTGACAGTATCAAATGCCTCCTTGAAGTAAAAAAAAATATGGCTGCACCAACAACATGTCCTTCCCCAAGAAGAATCTATTTGCTGTCTTGGTAGAATGGTTGGTTGGATACAGTGTGTAAGGACGTCTACTGAGATGAGTAGTCAGCTGTTCAGCAACACATTTATCTGGACCGATGATGCGCTGTAAGGTGCTTATAGGTCCATAATTACACACAACAGTCGATCCCCTCATTTATGAATTGGCACAACCATGCCTGACTTCCAATCTTTCCGTCTTGAATAGAGGCATTAATTATCTTTGTTATGTAAATTACATTCATTTCCTGAAAATGGTCCAGTAATTACATTTTAACTTCACATACATCACTCTCTGTATTCTTTGTGTCAGCAGACAGGTGGGACATATTTTCCTGGGTGTGAGGATTAAGTTTTAATTGGACAGACCTGCAACCACGTTGAAAAATTAGGTTACCCCCTTGGGTTAGTTGCTGTTTGTTTGCTACTGATTGCATTTCTCTCCGTTTTTTGTTTTACGCAGCCCAACTTTTTTTGGAAAGCTGCATATCACCTCCCTGTCTGGGATCCTGTGCGACATATAAAGTGCATTTCCCTGTTCCTACAAATGGCCTCAGAGGAATTGAAAAAACATCTCACACAATCATACCACATTAGCACACACACACACACACACACACACAAAAAGCATTGTTGCTCAGATACAGCTGGCACACGCCATTGTTTTGCATGTCTGTGCTCAAAATGGGTTTGTCTGAGTTGTTGAATATAATTCCCAAAGACAGATTCATCCCCAAGCCACTCATGTGTCTCCAGTGTCACAGCACAGCAAGCTGTTAACTGTAGACCTCTCTTTGTGCACTTTGGCCATTGGAGCAATTACTACCACATGAGGAAACCCCTTAAAATAGTCCCTGTTCAGGCCTTTGTGTGTGCGTTAAAAACAAGAGCGAGAACGTAACTGTACATGTATGTGCATGTGAGGCACGGCTGCTCGAGAGCAATGTCTGTTCACAAAGCGGAGATGTAGAGATGGTCATTCTCCCTGAGGGCCTCTAAGTCCAGCTGTCAGCTGAGATGGTGAGACACGCTGTCATCTTAAACATAAAGAAAAACTAAAGAAATGTGGATTGATAGAAAGAATTGATCATTTTATTTCTTTCACACATATTTATTAACCATTACCCCTCACAGTTTCTACTTAATTATCAATTAAAACAAAAATTAATGTAATTCTTTACACGTCCCCTTCCCATCTGGTTAAACAGCTCTTCGGCACATAGAAATATGAATATGAAAAAAAGACTTTCACATCACTATAGCCACAAAGACATTTAAAAAAAAAAAAAAAAAACTGTTAAAAATCAACAAAGGTTTCACATGAAGTATGACCTACTTAACGGGGCTTAGGACTAACGTTGTCACATTATCCCGTCATTCTGGGCACGATAGAACATGTGTTTGAGGAATGAACAAAAATCTACACACTAAAATCCAAAAGGAGGCAGAAAACTCACTATTGACATGGGATGCACCTTATTTTTTCCCTGATAATGCTACATGTGAACCACAGATCTATGCTGAGATTGTGCAACTAGGCCGTGGTGTTACAGATTTGGAGTTCACACAAATGTTTAAATGTCTCTGCCTGCAGGCTTACGAGATCTGATGCCTTTGGAGTTACATACAGCATTTATATCCTTTCACTCATCATTCTTTAGTTGGCAGTTTTCCATCAGCTTTTGTCTTTAAGGTTAGTACTCAAGTTCGATCACATTAGTATCAGCAATTATATAAGGTGTCTATAGTAGCCAGTGTTTCCAGGAAACGCATTCTACTGGAAAAACAGGTGTGAAAAATAATCTTTGACGCTGTCAAGACATGACAGTATTTCTGGGAAGTTGTAGCATTTCAAATGAAACAGATGTTAAAATATTATTAACTTGATTTAGCCTTGAAAAATGATCATTTAGCCTGTTAGTATTGTTCAGATGTCTTAATTAGCACCAAACACTGAAGCACAAGTCATAAATTATCGGAAAAATCCTAATTTTGTTGATTTTGGGAGAACCAGCGGAAATAACAAATCAGAAGACCACAAGGATCATTCTGAGGCAATCCATCCAATTGTATCCATCCACTCCATGGTGACGCTCAAGGAAAAGTCAGAGGATCAGCGGTGTCATTAGGAGTCCTTCTCTTGGCCTCATGTATTTATGGGCCAAAGCGGTGGACCAACCAATCAACCAACAGGACCATCCCTGGAGCCGGGCTGCTAGCATGGCTAAAAATGACAGCACTGACTCATTCACCTGCTCCTATTTCTGGATGACAGCACTACCCCGCAGGGTAAAATGAGTTACCATGTTGAGCTGTGGCTAAAAATGCAGGACTCTGAACTCTTTCTTCCCTGTCTTTCTTCCCCTCACACAGCCCTCAGATCAAAAACATGTTTCTAATTGGTTGTTTAGATGCTGCTTCAGTTGAGAGGGTATTTTAGAAGTATGCACAAGGCCATTTTCTACCAGAGACAGAAACGGTTGAAACCGTTCTCAAAAGCTGCCTTGTTCATTATAATTATAATCCTGTCTCAGTCATTTCTGTGAAAAGGAGAGACACATTTAAGATTAAAGGTGCACTATGTAGTTTTGGGGAAGAAATTTTATCAGGAGAGGGATGGGATTTTTTTAATGTCTGAACAAACTAAACAAACACTCTTCTTCGTTTTCGTGACTCAATAAACTGAATAAACAAACTGACCTTAAAGGACAACACAATCTCAAACCGTTTTACTTTGTTTGTATGTGGTGGACCCTGCCACCTTTCTAGCCTCAAACAGTGTTCTGAGGCACTCTCCAAAACTACATAGTGCCCCTTTAAGGTAGCAGACATAGGAAGAAAGTGAAGGTTAAAGGGTTGCTGGACATAGTTTCATCCAGTAGGTGGCGGTATCACCTTTCCCGTTGGCCTGTAACTGTCATTAAAACTAGAGAAGAAGACTTGAAAGCGGTACTTCCGGTTTAATTTTATGAATGACTCCAACTCTCCCGTGTAGCTCGCTGCTGCCCAAGCTAGTAGCCTACCAACTGCACCTCAGCAGAAATTACTGTCGGCTGCTGCGAACACCAACTCAGCCCAAATGGATTACACTGCAACTCAAAGTGGGTTCAGACAGCGTAAGTTACGTACGTGAATTCATCGGTTAAACTAGCCTGTATTTTCACCGGCTGCATGTGTACATAATGTACCTGCTAGCTTTCTGGGATCAGACGTTTAACGGGTCTACATGGTGATGTCGAGGCTAACAACTAGCTAAACAACACACACCGGAGCGTTCATTTTTGTCACCGACACCTAACGAGTCATTATAGAAGATGGATATAGCTAAACAAATCCCAGTTAGTAGCTAAAGCTATTAATAGGCACCAACTATGTTTGCAATGCTAACGAGCTAAGTAACGTTAAGTTACACAAGCTGGGCTGGCTAACGGTTTCTGTGCAAAGCCAGCGGGCTATTTCTGTGTTTACAGACGAATTTAGACGAGCTGAGTTGTTATGTGAAGCTGGTTTAGCTTGTCAATGTTTTTCCTTTTTGTGCTGACGTTAGCCGTCAAAGTTTCTCTTCCCACGCTTCAGTCTCGGTTAGACTTTGGGACAGACGTGTTATTTTGACCCAGATCTATAAGCAGGGGCGTTTGATGATGTCAGTAATGGGACTATTTGCCAGGAAAGGTGATTTAATGTTACCTCAGCTTCTATGAAGCAAATCTGATTTCAGAGGATTAAAGTACACCCCAGAATACTCTTATTTGTCACTTAAAATATTCGTTTTCCACAATTAAGATGACTGATGAACACCATAGCCAAGGCACACTATGTTGTTTTTATTTAAAATAGTAGTCACAAGGCTGCACAGATTGTGTGTTTTTAAAGTGTTTAACCGGTAGGGTTTAAAGTGTCTTGATTATTGTTAAGTCTGTGTGTGGACCTAAGATACTGCAGGTCATATCCTTTCTTTGTTGTGGGAGAGGAGGGAGGGAGGTCCAAACTGAACCTGATTGTGGCTCTTATAAGGTGACGTAATCTGCCCTTGTGATTAGTCTGTGATGATGTTATTACTCCCTCAGGAGATGGAGTCAAAGAGCTCTTTCTCCTGCACTGTGGAGACTTTCCTGTATTAATTTATAAGTGCACTTTGAAGGCACATGATGCGTAAGGCACTTAAGGAGTTCACGTCATAGAGCAGTCTGCTCCAGATGTCAACCAATGTGGACACTCGATGTAGTCCACCAAGTTCAGCTGTCCCTGGTGATGTTTATAGTAATCATTAACAAGCAGTGCTCCAACAGTTGGACACCACACATTCATATGTTAGTGTAGTTATGCTGTGAGCCTACAGAAAAGTGCAGTAAAGGCTTGGGTAGCTTAAAACAGAAACAAGAACTCTTCATACAAACCGATGCATGTTGGTTCATCTCATTTCCTGCGATTTCGGCTGCATTGCATGCGCCTGCTTTACTAATCTTATAACATTTTTGCACTCCCTGAAATTGGAATTGATTTGAGATTTTCGGATCGACTCCTTTGTCTGACATATGCCTTTCCCTCACCTCTCTCTCTTCATCCAGAGCCTAACATGCGTCTAAGGAACACATCAGTGGATGGCCCAGGAGACGGCCAGCTGTTTGAGGACACGAGTGGAGCTGCATCTGGGGCACAGGCAGGCTACAGGTGGGAGGAAACATAACCATCCTAAATAACAGTCCTTTAATTCAGCTTTTTTATTCTTTTGTATCATCTCTTCGCTATCAATTTGATTATATGTGTGTATTTCTTTAGCCGATACATCCTCCTCGTTCTTAATACATTTTCTTGTGTCATGCTGGCAGCAACCAGCCACCCGTGCCTCAAGCAGCAGGATTTCCTGCCCAGTCCATCATGTCAGACCCGATGTCCAACCTGGCCATGGCATACGGCAGCTCACTGGCATCCCAAGGACGAGAGATGGTGGACAAGAATGTAAGCATGCCTCAAATGTTTTTCTTAAGTTATTCTGCTTGACAGATTGCCCCATACTAAAAGATGAAATACTCGTTCAAATAATACTTTGTGTGTGTGTGTGTTTGCTTTCAGCTGGACAGGTTCATCCCAATCTCTAAGCTGAAATACTACTTTGCAGTGGACACGGTGTACGTGGGGAAGAAGCTGGGCCTTCTCGTTTTTCCTTACATGCACGAGGTAAGGCTGCTTAAAGGTAGAGGTAATAACGTGCATGTAAAAATGTTTTTTTCCCTGTGGGTCTCTGAGGTTTTCATCATCTACTCCATGTTGAGACAAAAGACCTGCTTGTAGTTCAAATTTACAGTATGTTTTAAAACTGTGTCTTGAATATTTCCACATGAATTAGAGGTTTCAGTGGAGGTTTGAGATGCTTTTTTAAAGTTGTTTATGTATGTGTGTGTGTGTGTGTGTGTGTGTGTGTGTGTGTGTGTGCGTGTGTGTTGTAGAACTGGGAGGTGAGCTACCAGCAGGACACTCCTGTGGCTCCACGCTTCGATGTGAATGCTCCCGATCTCTACATTCCTGCCATGGGCTTCATCACATATGTCCTGGTGGCTGGACTGGCTCTCGGCACTCAGAACAAGTAAGGATGTATCTGTGTTTTTGTCAGCGTGTTGCCTGTTTGGATAAGACAAAAATCTGCTGCTTTATGATCATTTATTTGTTGCTGTGAGCAGTGATCATTACCGCTTGGGAATAGCTTTTTTTAAATAGTCACATGTTGTTAATGGCTTGATTAAAATTGTCATTGTCATGTCAGGTTTTCTCCAGAGCTGCTGGGAGTTCAGGCCAGCTCGGCGTTGGTGTGGCTGATCATGGAGGTGCTGGCCGTCCTGCTGTCGCTCTACCTTGTGACAGTCAATACCGACCTCACGACCATCGACCTGCTGGCTTTCTCTGGCTACAAATATGTTGGGTGAGTACAACATCTTCCAATGCTTGTGTATTTATTTTGCTTTTCTATTTGCATTTTCTAGTTACTAATTTTCCCTTGAACAATGTTACCTACTTTTTGAATTTCATTTTCATGTATGGCTCTGTAGATGTTCTGCCTCACCTGCAACTAGGGATGTAACGGTATGAAAATTTCACACCACGGTAATAGTGACCAAAATATTTTTAAAATGTCTTCAAAATGTTGAAAAAACACTGATAAATTGAAATAATTTCACCAAGATTTATATTTAAGTAGATTTATTACATATTGAAATAGTCCAAATCCAAAACCTTAACAAAACGCTACAAAATCAACATTAATTAAGTATAAAAGAATGTATCAAAACTGTGTAACATACATCATGCACCCGAGCTTAAGGTTAATTTATCTTGCATTCGCTTAACAGTTGAGGGTGATGGTCGTAAAGTGAAAGTAAGTAAATCGGATGCGCCCTTCGCAACAACTTTCTTCTTGCAGCTCCTGCAGACAGGGCTGCCATCCTTGACCAGCTGTCCCTGAACATTGTTATAATAACCAAAATATGTCCAGACTTCAGATTTGATTACTATCACGTCCTCCCTCCGCCATGTCTTCTTCACTACATAACAAGTGCACGTTGTAAGCTGCGCATGGCCGCAAGTTTTCCACACCGTGGTTATCGACCGCGGCGGTTACCGTGGTAATTAAAACTTAAAAGGTAACCTTCACCTTCAGGAATTTAACCATGGTTTACCGTGACACCGGTAACCGTTACATCCCTACCTGTAACACTGTGTGTGTTTCTCTCTTCTCTCTGTCTCTTTAGGATGATCATCGGTGTGGTAGCGGGCCTGATGTTTGGGAGGCCAGCTTATTATCTCTCTCTACTGTGGTGTTGTGTTGCCATCTTTGTCTTTATGGTGAGTGCTAGCATCTACTAACTATTGACAGTTTTTATAATTGTTCTTGAAGATGTTTGGTCAACCAGGGATAAAAATGCCCACTCAGCCTCAGCTCTGGGAGCCTGCTAAATACCAGACATATACCAGATGTCTACTGCACATATCCTCGACATCTTACCTTCAATCTTACCCTCACCTCCACTCCACGGTGTAATTCACTTCAATACCCCCAGACTTCATGCAAACAGCAACTCTAAAAAAAAAAAGAAACAACATTCCCCCTATCTACACAAAGGTACATGCATACATACACATACATGGAACTGCTTACAAAAAAACACGAGTGCACACAAGAAATTTCTCTCTTTGTCTTTTGAGAATCTGACATTTCTTCATATTATTTTACCAAACTCAGACACCCTTGACCCCCATTCTCACCCACCTCACAAATATACACTGACTGGGTACTTTCTTATACCTGTATTATCTAATAAACTCCAATATAACAGTTCTGCCATTCTATAAAGTTTATAAAATTCAGTTTTTGGTGACTGTGTAGGAAATGTGTAAATTTAACTATATACTTACTACTAAGGTCATAGTCAAAGGGTGTTTTTTTTTGGGTGGTGGTTTAAATTTTTTGCCCATCCTTACGGAAGAGGATTAGGGCCACATGTGAATTTTGAGAATAAAGTCAGAATTCTGAGAAAAAGTCAGAATTCTGAGAATAAAGTCAGAATTCCGAGAATAAAGTCAGAATGAAGTGAGAATTATTTGTAAACTCCCTGTAAGGGACCAACTTCAGTGAGAGAGTGAAATGAGAGAGTGACATGAAGGAGGGGAGACACAAAAAACCTGAATATGTCGGATTTATTGGAGTTTCTGCGTGTTTTGCTCTTCCATTACTGCAATGGCTTCCTCTGGGACCCCTCGAACACGCAGAAACTCCAATAAATCCGACATATTCGGGTTTTTTGTGTCTCCCCTCCTTCATGTAACTCTCATGTCACTCTCTCACTGAAGTTGGTTTCTTACAGGGAGTTTACCCATAATTCTCAGAATTCTGACTTTTTTTCTCAGAATTCTGACTTTTTCTCAGAATTCTGACTTTTTCTCAGAATTCTGACTTTATTCTCAGAATTCTGACTTTTTCTCAGAATTCTGACTTTATTCTCAAAATTCAATTCTGACTTTAAAGTCAGAACTCCAAAAAAAATTCACATGTGGCCCTAATCCTCTTCCGTACATCCTATATACATACATGAAGAATGGGGAAAAAAAGTCAAGACAATCTAATGCAGTCCATTTCAACACCACCATTCAGTGCTAAAGGAAAATTTAGAAGTGATTATGAAATGTGAATTGTTATAGAGTTTCATCGTAATCTGGAGTTTCATCAACACAGTCACTGATGAAAACCAAAAATGTGTTGATAAAATGAAACAATTGGAGATGTTTGTCTGCGGCAGTTCAAGTTAGCACTAGCATCAAATAAACATTATAAAAACATACAAAGTTAAGAGGAACACCCGGTAAAATAAACAAAATTAGTGTTGAATTTAACTTTTATTTTTAGCAGTTGCTTTTATAGTAACAACTTAGATGTGATGATAATGGCTTTGAGAGTCTGGCTAATGTGCCGTGAAAGTGCTTGAATTTTACTCTTAAAAGCTGTTTGCGTGTTTGTTTTAATCTTTGATCTTAATCTCTCCTCAGATCCGCACTCTTCGCTTGAAGCTGCTATCTGAGGCGGCTGCGGAGGGGAGGCTGGTGAGAGGAACCAGGAACCAGCTGAGGATGTACCTCACCATGTCTATAGCGGCAGCACAGCCCATCTTCATGTACTGGCTCACCTACCACCTCATCAGATAAAACCTGGAACACACACTCATCAACTAGAAGATGAACTGAATGCCATCTCGACCATGACAAACCCTCAAGAAAGCACACACACACATTGAAGAAGCTGGACTTTGAAGAAACACAGAAGGGCCACAGCTGTCTGGATGTCAGCCCATCACTTCCCAGACTTAAAGACATACCTGCACATTCACAAGACTCGCTCCGCCAATGTGGGCAGCAGAACAACAAACGCTACAAGACGATGAAGAGAAGACGTGAGGCGTCGCTGCCTTCTCTCTCACTGCACAGCCCCGTGTCATTAGTGTTGCCTTTTCTTTTCTTTTTTTTGTTTGTCTTTTTTATGTCACGTCTTCAAAAATTTGTAGCAAGAGCAAGTGGCTTTAAGTTGTTTTTCTATACGGTGTAATTATTTGATAGTAATTATATTTTTTAGGAATATTTAAGTTTGTATGTTTGTGTATGTCACAAAGTATTATTGCAGATGTTGCTCCAATATCCAAAACGTGATTTTTTTTTTTTTTTTTCTGAGTCGACAGACATAAAGCACACTAAC
>OMLP01008875.1:14559-26634 GCA_900302685.1 Spondyliosoma cantharus | reverse complement strand
ATAAAGCACACTAACCGTCCATTTGTGGAAAACGAGAAAAAAAGCTCATTCAGGTTTAAAAGTGATCACGTGGCTCTGCTCTGATGTTCGATTAATGTTTCTTTCACAGATGGGAAAAGTTCCATCGTCACTAAATCTGGACACCAGGGTTTATCTAAGCGGTTAGGGTCACCTGCATTTTATCTGTTGAATCTTTTTCTATGTGCTTTGATACATGTTCGAGCTTTGCTGCCTGATGACTGTTGAATAGAAAACTGTGTAAGCCACGTGAAGGCGTAGACCTCACCATGAAATGTTGAGTCAACTTTGATATCCTTTTTAAAAACAGAGTAAATTATTTACTGCTTTTTCATATTGAAAGTCAGATGGAATAAAGAAAGGGAAGAGATGAGGTGGTCTGTTCTGTCAGCGTCGTTCTAGTCTCCTCGAGATACTTGAAATATTTTAATGCCAGAAATATGCGTAATTGTGCTTTCATGTGCTGAAGTGTAAATCATCTAATGTCACTAGGAAACAAGCTGTCTCTGCTTTTTTAATGTAGACAATGCTAACTCAAATCATTCAATTCAGGAAACTTCAAAATTCAGGATTTTTTGCATTTTCCTCAGATGAAATTTAGTCAACTGAGGTGCCAATAAAGTTTTTTCCCCAAATGTTCAGACATAGTTCTCATTTCACTACCGATCCTGATGTTGCTGCATCTTATTAAGAATGACTAATTCTATGTAGCAGGCAGTTAAACATGTTTGTGTTTATGATTAGTCATGAATGATTCTTAGCCTGACTGTCAAAGCAGGTTGAAGACATACAACTTATCAAATCAAGCCATGAAATATGACGACTGATAAATAAAGTCTGACTGATGGAGCTGCTGGATTGTGTTTTATGCTATTGTTTGCTTGCAGTTGGTCTTCTCAGATGTGAAATGTTTTATCGCAGATTATTGGAGCTATATTTGTATTACAGTAAAATGTGTAGGGGAACAAGCTTAAATTAGCCTAAACTTTAATCTTTTTATCCTTTAACCTCTACTTCCTTTCAGTTTTTCAGCTAATTTATTAATTTCATATGGATTTTGGACCTGCAAAAAATTATATGAGATAATTCCTTTTTCACTGTCCATTCCATTTGTTAATGAAACAAACCCGGAAATAGTCAGGCCCTTTGAGGGTCGTAAGAGATTGTGTTTTGATAGTTGGTCTGTGATTTACCAAAATGAACAAAAAAAAAAAGCCCCAACATATTAAAATGTATAAATTCCCTCCATGATAATGAACTGCAGGCCAGTGTCGCATGCAAAGTAATTTATTTATTAGGTTATTAAGGCTCACAGGTACAACACAAATTACAAACATTTCACTCTTAAAAGTCACAAACATATTTTTCTTATGATTGGCACATGTATAAATGAACAGAAAGAATACTTGATGCTACGAGTGGCAGGATATAAAGTGACAAAGTGAGGCAATGGCAGCGGCCTGACACCTGAAGTGGAGAAAGCTTTGGAAGTTCTAGCCTAATGCCGTCTCCATGATGTTGGCCCTGCATGACACATCTATCTCTCCTACCTGTGCATGTTTTTGTGACTTGCCAAAGCTGATATATGTGGTTAACTGACTTGTTGTGACTGTGCCGCTGTTCTGTTTGACAACAGAAAGTTGTGAACAACATCATCAAACGTGAAAATAGCCTCACAAGTAAGATTAAATGACAGCACATGGGCTGCTGATCTACATCTACCGAGCCCCTTCATAAATCAATAATACTACAGATCCCAAGTTAGAACTTACTTCAGACTAATTTAATATGTATAATAATAATATTTAATATATAAAAATCTTAGAGTTTAATCAGACCAAAACTAACTGGATCTTTTTTCTTCCTTCCAGAAGCCTCTGTTGTGATTAATAGCCTGAAGAAGTCTGGTCTGCATCGTCCTCTCCACCGGGTATCTCTCGTAGATGGGCAATAGTAACAGGAAATGACAGGTGAGGGATTCCGGCAGATGGCGATCAGTGTAGTCGGGCAAGGGAGCAACTCTCATCTTGATGCTGTCCATACCCAGGAAGGGCACACGGTCGCAGCCCGTGAGGAACACTGGCAACAAAAACAAGCACGAGATCTTGCTAAATTAAAGAGAACTTTGGAGAATACAGTGGAAAACATCTCAATCGTTCTCTCACTTCTTCATGAAATCTGAAACTAATAGAATGCAGTCAAACTTGATAGGACAATCATCATGTGGAACACTTACAGAGGAACTTTTTCTTTTCCTCTGCTGGCAGTTTGTCGAACACCTCCCAGAAGGTCACGATGTTCGGATGATCAGCATGATAGCCTCCTTCATACACTGTGTTCTGTTTGGAAAAATAAAAAACAAACATAAGTAAAATTGCACCTGTCTGATAACTTGCTCAGATCGTGTTTATTTTGTAATTTATCCTTGATTTTTTGTGCTTCTACCAAATGTTGAATAGTCTACGTAGTTAAATAGTTTCTTTGTTTGTCAGTTTTAAGTGTGTTTATTGTTAATGTGTCTGACTTTGTTGTACTGTAGATCTTGAGTCTGCATGGGGCGTTTTATATTTTAAAAACTGACCAGATGCCTTATGCTCTTTATGTAAGCTTCGATCTGCTCTGTGCGGTTTGACTCTGTGCGTATTCTCCTTATTGTCTGGAATCAGCTTAGAAAATCTACATTTGTGACTCTTCTACATGTAAAAGTCAGAATGTGCATTTTAGCAGACCTGCTTGAACAACTCCCAGTCGTAGTTTTCTTGGCCCACCACCACTGCCTGCAGCTCCTCCGGCTGGAAGAAGTCCACCACATCGATGTCACACACCTTGAGGAACCCTCTCTTGAACTCACTGAACACTCCCTCCACCGACTTGTTGAAGGCATAGTCGAGAAAGGCAGCTATGAACTCTTTCCTATGAAATAACAAAGAAAAAGACATAATTCAATATCATTCAAGTAGCTTCTCTCACCTTTGTCTCACATGTCTTTACCAGTTATGGTTGATTTACGGTCATTACACCGTGGCTAACAACAAATCAGATTGCCTAATCGGAGCTTTAAACATACCTGTTCGACCCTGTCAAAGGTTTTCCAGGTTCCTTCGGATCCAGCTCAACTATCTCACCACCCCAGGACACCTGAAAAGAACAATAATTACAGTCACATTGAAATTTACACACCTGTGGGACATACAGTCGAGTCCTTCTAACTGTGATTTAGTAAACCTACAGTGAATGTCGTCTCCAGGCTTTCTACTACATCAGGAGTGTAGTCCTCCAGCATGCACCGCCAAGACCTGCAGACACAGTGAATATATACAAAATGATCGCTTTAACGTAACTATGACCGCCCCGCACGCGTCACCTATAGAGAGCTTCAAATTAAAACTACCAGTGACAGGAGAAGAGGTGTAGGTAAGATAAGGAGCGCCGTGTTGCATTTTTTCTTTCACACTTACTCAGCGACAACAGGCTCAAACTCCCTCATGTCCGCCATTGAGGGTTTGACTCCGAGCAGCTTCTTGAAGAGAACCAGTGGGAACGGCATGTGGATGATGTTTTGGTTGTAGAGAGCCAGGCCGCACAGAATGCCAAACAGGAAGTACGTCTTCTCCTCCACTTTCGGCTGTTGATCGTGCATCAGGATTTCAGTACAATGCAATAATTGTCCAGGTTTCCACGTAACGATAAGGTCAAATGTACATTACGTGTTGCTTTAACTTGCACCGTAAACCGTAAAATCGGGCATCGGACAACAGTTTTTTTTTTTCACAACAAACAATTAGAGTATGCAAGAATTTAATAAATGATGATCTCGTTAATTAAGCGGTCTTACCTTGGGAGGGAACCAGGCTAGAGTCTGGCTCTCGTTCCACATAAACATGTCAGACTCGGGAGCTATCAGCTCATCAAACACATGCAGGAAGAGGTCCCTTCGGTTGACATTCATCACCTTCCTGTCGTCCACAAACTGCACCTAGTAAGGACATAATAATACTTTTTAAATACCTCACTGAAGTGTCGAGGAACAAAAACTTATTTGCAGTCAGCCCTAATGGTAAATATCAATCAACTTCAGTGACATCCATTTTTTGTCTGTAACAAAGGGTCACTTCCACAACTGTAGTTCAAACACCCACCAGGCTTATGTTGCATTATGGAAAGTGTAGGATCAAGTGTTGTCGAAGTTCAACCCATAGCAGGGGCTACATCCAATTCAAATTTTTGGCCTCAGTGCTACCAATCTCTTGTGAATCCAAAACTGTATGGAAGTTAAATTGCTGGAGTATTCCTTTAATTACTATGAATGAAGCAATACAAAGACAGAAGCTACCAAATGTAGCTTTTCAGCACTAAAGCAGACTCATTTACCAAAAGCTCCCGTTTGAAGGCGCAGTGGTCGGCTGCAGCGAGCTGTCTGAAGGTGTCCTCGACCAGGTGAGTTCGCCTCAGAGTTAGCTGGAAGACCGGGGCTGGAGGAGAGCCTTTCGACACTGCTTCAGGCAACATCAAAGCCCATCTGTGGACAAAATGTTGCGCTGTCTGTAATGACAAACCCAGATGAAAACAAAGTCTAATATGATCATACAGAAGATAATCAGAAAGTATCTTACATTTTAGACATTCAGTCAAACAATCTATTATATACATAATATACCTTGAGAATAAACGAGAAGACGTTAAAGACCTCCACTTTGCGGACAAGAGTGAACAGGAATGGGTAGCGGCAGAAAATGGCGGGTGTGATCTCGTCATCCTTAACAGAAAATAATCAGTGATTTACCAAGAAATAATTTCAGTAAACACTCCAATATTATACGTGTCCAGGAGATGACAGACTGTTCCTCTGAAATAATGTGTGTACATTTTGTGTACAGTACTGTATGTTTCTACCTCTACTTTAGAAAAGTCCTTCCAGTTACCGACGTCTGAGGCTGCCTCCACACTACCACTGATTTCCTCAACGTAAAAGGTGCTTAGTGGGACTTTGTAGGACTTTCCAGCTTTATTTGCCTGTCAGAAAAAAAACATATATATTATATAAAAACATAATCAAGACATCAACTTAAGATCTGAGAACTTGTAATGGGCACAAGCCCTGGAGGGTATTCCCAAACGCCTGCCTCAGAAGTTACAGAACGCTCTGTAACAATTCAGACGTAATGTAGGTGCTAACTAAAAACAAAACTCACTAAAAAAAAAAGAACATCTGGCACTAAACCCACTGTTACAATAAAAAACAAACAGCACTGACTTTGTAGAGCAGCTTGAGGACTTCCAGCAGGTATTTGACTCCCGGGTTGTGAGTTACCAACAGGCCATTTTTCAGCATGAAGGCAAGGGCATTTTTGAACACCAGGATGTGCTTCTTTAGTATGGAGGGTGTCAGGGAAGACCACCAGTCCTCTGCAGAACAAAGAACACACACAGTGTAATCACACTGTAAGACCTACATGATATATATCAAGTGAATACCTCACATTTTTCAAAGTTATCAAGAGCAGTGTATAGTTTTACATTATGGATGTATAAATAACTAAAATAAGTAATAGAATACATTTGGTTGAATGGGTTCTGTGAGAACTATTTAGCACAGTAAAGAACATATAATATCAACACTGTACAGTAAGCTATTCCCTCTGAACTGTGACACTACTGTGAACAAAATAATACAATTTTACTGTAGTTGTTTACTTAGTGTTGTGCGATTTCTGTCATTCATTTTTGTGATAACGATAGCCAACCCCAGCACGTCATTCATGACATGAGAGTCTTCTTGGAGGAGGGGACAAGTCAGCAGAATCAGGATGATCTCTGGTGATTTCAGGGAAGGTGTCGAAACCACAAGCAATTCAATCAGGGCTTTAAGGTTGATCTGCACGATGAAGGGATACATTTTACAAGCTTACTTAATTCAGTCTCAAAAGAACAAATGATCTCAGTGACGTAAGAAAATGGTTCAATTTATGTTCTCAACTGTTTGTTTGATCCACGGTACAGCCAGCAGCTGGTCGAATGCTTGGCTCGCTGCCTCAAGGTCGACGGTCAAGGCGCCTGCTGCTGATGGAGGCCCACTTTACCAACAGCAATATTTTAAAACAAAGTCTCAGTACCAATGTGGGTAAATTACATTTAAATTATATTTTCATTCTAAAGCTCACACTCATAATCTCAACATTATCAATAATATCTTTCAAAAATAGACCCACTTAGCCTTCGTGAAACTCGCAACAAGACTTGAACTTGTCAAAAACATCAACGATATTTCCCTGTTGAAAAAAAGAAGACATAAACAGGTAGTCGGACATTTCACATTGCATACTTATGTACAGCCATAATACTTGAGGAGAAAACAAGGACCTCTTGGCCTCAGTGCTGCCGTGTCTCATTGTCAGCCATGTTTGCAGTTTTGTCTCATCCAGCCGCCCAGTTATCTGTCGTCGATCCAAGTTCTTCAAAAAAAAGACAGACAGATTTGAGATATCACTTTAAAGCAAGACAAATGAATGAGTATGAAAAAAAATTGTCAATTATAGTTTAAATTCATCTGAACAAAGTTTGTAAATTAAATCTGAGTAAAATATAAAATCTATGTTTATTACATTACCTGTAGTGGTGAAGTGTACGTGAAGTTTGTACTCCACCCAGCTGATATCTTCAGGTCTGCTTAAACAAATGAAAGATAACTTCTGTATGTTTTTCTCACACCACAAGATCTGAAGTCAATATACTTAGATATTAATTTAAGTGAATGTTTTGCTGCTAGTTGTTAAACATGTCTGAGGAACTGTCTAAGAATAAGGACGATCTTTAACCCGAAACTTCATCTAATAGTCTTTGGCAGCCATGTCACCACAATGGACAAAGAACTCTCCTGGAGTAAATGAGAGTTTGAGGAGGGAAATGTAAAGAAGATGGAGGTCAGATCAACCCAGTACGCCTCATTTAAATCTACTGAACACCACATTGCCCATCATTACACACCCTTGGGTATTTCTGCTGCGCTGTCAGTTGTCCATGGAATTGGTACCAGCGTGGGAGTCAGACTATCCTCTGATCGCCCCGTCCCAATCTGACCTTTGGCCCCATTTCCAAAAGCCCACAGCTGCCCAGACGAGCCCAGCACCAGAGTGTGACGTCTGGGAGACAAGAGACAGTTGGGAATTAGATGAGAAACTTAATATGACGTTGAAGTATTTAATGAACTTATGTTACATCTCAGTTTCAGCCTCCAAGTTTTTACCTGCCACATGAAATCTGTGATGCGGGTCCGTCCAGACCCTCGACCAGTCTGGGTTTCACTTCATCAGCAGTGGAGTTGTGACCGAGCTGACCGTAGCGTCCCTCTCCAAAAGTAAAAACGTCGCCATCCTAGAAACATCATTTTGTCAAACACTGTAATTCAACCCAACACCTAAAGGTAAAGCTGAAAGGATTAGTGAAGTATGAACCTTTGTTAAGACAGCAGAGTGAGCCTCTCCACAGCTTATGAAGGAGACACCCAGATGTCTGAGGGCGGGGACCACACAGATGTTGAACCGGCCTGTTAAAGGCGACAAGAAATGAAAAACGATAAAAAAAATGATTATGAATAGAACGAGTTCTGATTAATTTCATGAAATACATAATCAGGAGGTTTCTGTTTGATGATTCTCTGCTAAAGTCAATCATTTATACCCTTCTCATCCACCCTGTTGACCCCCAGCTGGCCAGATTTGTTGGCCCCACAGCAGTACACCAGGCCCGGGAGTGTGAGGAACAGCGTGTGGGTCGCTCCGGCTGAAATCTGGGTCACCGCTACGCCAGTCAGAGCACACACCAGGAAAGGCGTGTAGAGCAGTGACACCTCCTTCCCCTGGCCCAGCTGACCATGACTGTTCAAACCCCATGAGTAGACATCTCCACCTGAAAGTGGAAAATAATCAAGATTAAGAAATAAATAATTAATCACAAAGTTTTGACGCGCTATCAGTTGATGATGGAAAAACATGTCATGTTAATATTTAACTGTATTTTTTACGTTCTTTAAATCTTAACAATAAAAGCTGAGCTCACTGATGACTCACAATACGTACACCATCATAAACTATATTTAAGCTACAGAGGGTAATTACTGAAGCATATCAGTGTAATAATTAGCTATTTTTATTTAAGAAAAACATTTTCACATACAATTTAACACAGGTGGTATTAATGGGAAGTTTGTACCCTTGAACATTGAAGAGTATTTCAAGAAAATTAAGTTTCTTCTCAGTAAACTCATTTGCCAGACCATCTACTCTATCTGCAAGGGAACCTGTGCTGTAAGTATTTTGTTTTTATCTCATACTTACTTGTCCTAAGAAAATGCTCACACACAACTTAATGCAAATATGATCACAGATGAGACTTGAATATAGACCGGTATGTTGTGTGTGTCCATTGTCGTACCTTTAGTCAGTGCCAAGGAGTGGGAGTTTCCACAAGCAACTTGAATCACTGCTATTGGCATTGGCATTGGTATGGGCACCCGTCTGCAAGAAAAGGAAAAAAAAAGATTTAAAAAAAAGATTTTCAGTTATAAGTTTGCATATTAAAATATTCTACAGACAGGGATCTTGCCTGGGTTTGTGACATTTGCCCAGTAGATGTGCTTCTAGGCCGAGCTGTCCATCCTCTTCTGCCCCCCAGGAGAACACATGTCCAGATGCAGAAACAGCCAGACTGTGGTTCTGACCACACACCATTGACACCACATCACCCAGACCCTCCACACGGGCTAAGAGAGGATGACAGAGGATCACAAATAGAAACACACATGGTGATGATGAGTGTAAATGACAGATATCTAAACAACAACTAACTTCAATACTATACTATTCAGCTTTAACCTTAATGCAAACCTAAGCATGACATAGAACATTGGTGTCAATGTTAAGTTCTTACTTAAAGCAGTGAAAAACAACTTTAATTTTATTGAAATACTGTATGTTGAGGTACTTGTCTTCTACTTTAACTTTATTATGTTGAGTAACATTTTGAATGCAACATTTGCCCTTTACTACGTCCAATTATGACTGTATGAGCCTGTTTACTCGTTTCTATGTTCACCAAAGCTCATCTGACTAAACATCTCACATCAGAGCTGTTGAATGTCCCACACTCCCACCTGCACTTGAACTCGTCGCATGTTGAAGTTGTTGTATTTAACTTTCTTTTTCTGGAGCTTCAAGAGGGAAACGAAACTGAAACTCGGCTCAATTACACAACCTGCGGAATGTTTACTGTGGTTGGTTTATGGCTGTCGATAGATACAGTAAACAATTCATGAGGTTGTCAGCGCAAGAAAATAAAGATGAAGTGAGTTCATGAGGCAGACTCATGAAGAGGAACCAAAGTCAAATAAACTAGCTTAAAGCTGCATTTAACGGTCATGGGGCAAAAACACACATAACGTTAAAAATAAATAGCTAACTTATTAACTCATTAACTTGTTTGTATTTTGACGGCATACATACTCCAAAAAGTTACTGTACGTGGATATTTTATTTTTATGTCGACACTTTTCCTGAAACATAATTATTGTTATCTCCTACCTAGTGTCCGTCCATCTTTACATCTCTTTCGGCCGAGTTGTCCCTGTGAGTTGTGTCCGCAGGATAAAACGCCTCCATCCTTGGTGCGGAGTAAAGTGTGCTGGTCCCCGCAGCAGATGTCGGTGATGACCCCGGGGACGGACCAGGACACCGGGCTGAGGGCTGACTGTGGACCGAACTGTCCACTGGAGCTGTCCCCCCAACAGTACAGCTGCTGTGCGTGCATGTCTCCTCCACCTCTACCTGCCCTGGGACTGATGAGGCGAAGTCTTCTGCCTGAGAGGGGTGCTGTGATGCTGCATTCATGTGCTGTCGGAAATATTACAATCACTATCGGGAACACGCATTCGAACCACTCTTTCTGAGGGTGTAGCGTATTGTATTTGGTATTTTGTAGAAGTTAAGATTTCTGATGTGATAATTAAGTTTTTAATTCATACAATTTGTCCTTTACTTTCGACCAACAGCGAGTAATGCACGAACAATACCGTGTAGGACTGAAGTGCTCTAATTTACGAGCATATCAGGTAATTGTGAAGGCAGCATGAAACATGTCACATTAAGTCTCTCTGGATATTTAAAACTAAACCAATAAGAATAGGTGTGGTATTTTTATATTGAGGTTGCTCTGACCACATAAACAAAATAAGATCATATGGTTGGTTAATAACAGGTCAATAATAATCAGTAATTTTGACGAAAAAAAAAAGTGATGTAAGCAGGTGAAAGTGTAATTTATTTTTAATACAGAAACAGACAGACGAGGAGTTAAGACCAATTATTTTTTATTTCAAATACATTTGTCAAGTTGATCTCTGTACATGTAGTAGACGTGGCACAAACTGATCAGCTGTGGTTTTGTTTTCACAACAGTTGCATTAACACAGAAATGAAACTGTTTCAGCAGTGAAGTGCATCATCATCATCACCATCATCATCATCATCATCATGGTTTTCAGACAAGCTGAAACTGAAACATGTGCTGCAGTTTCTTAGGAAAAAGTGTGATCTGTTTAGAGACATCTATCAGGTGTTCCACGGGAGTTGAGAACAAATAGGCACATGCAGTTTGTTTATTTATAAGTCAATATATACATCCAATAGGCTGTATACACATACTACAAATGAATCACTTCATGTGCTATCACATTATTATTTCATACAGTCCTGTAAAAAGTACCGAAAAGTCATACTTGAGTAAAAGCAAAGATACTGTGTTAAATATTACTTTGATAAAATTTAAAGTCATGCATGCAAGTAGTACTTGAATACAGATTTCTGATATTAAACAAACTTTCTGTCAACAAATGTACTTAAAGGTGCAATACATAATGACTGGCCTGCTTGAATTAACACTGCCAACAAACCGCAGCAGCATATCACCAAAATAACTGCCAACTGCTGCTAACTGGATTCTATTTATATGTCTAGCTTGTTAGCTCAGTTAGCCGTACAGCTACCAGCTGCCAGAGCCATCATTAGCATAAACCTGGCCCTGCTCCTGAAGCGGTGGATCGATTTTGTCAAGAGGAGCTACTGTGGAGAGTTCAAAATCACCACCAACACCCGTCTCTGCAGTGTCCACTTTACCCCGATAGTTACAACAACTATCACCAGGCAAAGTCTGGATTTCTGAAGAGTCCGTTGAGGTTGGTCAGTGGGGACGAACCGATCCTCTCCGTCCCCGGCTTTGTATCCTCCCATCCCGCCAACAGCAGATGCCGCCATCGCGGCCACCGGCATTACGTGCATGCCACCGACCCTCTCCGTCCCGCCGACAGCGGGTGCTATCATCTCCGCCTCCGGCATTATGTGCCCCACGTTTTTTCACGGACGTTAGTTGCTTTTATACAGAGAGAGACAGGAGCAGCGAGCTCAGACGGAGTCAATATGTGAGTTATCATTTTCTGTGCGCATGCAGCATACATGTTTCAGTTACCGTATTTCAAAACTAAAGCTACTCCACAGCTGGTATTATCCCTCACAACTGATAAAAAATGGGCAGACAGAGTAATTGGGGCACTTGTGGTGATAAAGTAACTATCAGAAAAGTAACTGTATGAAACATAGGTGTGATTGGATCTAACCCCCAATTTCCACTGGATACGGCTCCGCTGCGTTACGTCTGCGCCACGCCAGCGGAGCTGATAGGTTTCACTTTAGTCTATGAGTTAATTTCCACTGGGTCCGGTGCGCTGCGTGTCTGCTCCGTCCCAGCTCCGGCAGTCCGGAGCCCTCCGGCAGAGATACGCAGGACTTCTATTTCTGGCGGATGCCGGAGCACGACGCAGCAATTCAGCTGAATTTAGCACCGAGTAGACAGGAAGTCAAGCGCGGAAACAACAATATGACATCCGGTTACTTTTCAAAATAAAACAATCCGTGTTGACACCAGCACACAAATCTCAAAAAAGAGACAAACACAAGCTCTTCTGCTAATCCTTCGGTCGGGAACACTTCCTACAGCTGTGTTTATGGCACA
>OMLP01008875.1:1212-13966 GCA_900302685.1 Spondyliosoma cantharus | reverse complement strand
AGAGTTCAAAATCACCACCAACACCATCATGCAGTGTCCACTTTATCCCGATAGTTACAACAACTATCACCAGGCAAAGTCTGGATTTCTGAAGAGTCCGTTGATGCTGGTCAGTGGGGCCGAACCGACCCTCTCTGTCCCGGCTTGCATCCTCCCGTCCCGCCGACAGCAGGTGCCACCATCGCGGCCACCGGCATTACGTGCCGCCACCGACCCTCTCCGTCCCGCCGTCAGCGGGTGCTATCATCTCCACCACCGGCATTACGTGCAGCCACCGACCCTCTCCGTCCCGCTGACAGCAGGTGCTATCATCTCCGCCACCGGCATTGTGCCCGCCACCGACCCTCTCCGTCCCGCCGTCAGCGGGTGCTATCATCACGGCCACCGGCATTATGTGCCCCACGCTTTTTCACGGACATTAGTTGCTTTTATACAGAGAGCGACAGGAGCAGCGAGCTCAGACGGAGTCAATATGTGAGTTATCATTTTCTGTGCGCATGCAGCATACATGTTTCAGTTATTTCAAAGCTAAAGCTACTCCACAGCTGGTATTATCCATCACAACCGATAAAAATTGGGCAGACGGAGTAATTGGGGAGCTTGTGGTGATAAAGTAACTATCAGAAGAGTAACTGTATGAAAGAAGTATGGAAAGTAAGAGTACTCATTGCTGTAAAATGTCAGTGTTTCAATATTGTATATATAGTGTTTTAGGATTACTGTCATTGTTGCATGAATCTGCTCATTTTTAACAACAACATGCTTTTGTATAGTTAAATCAATAGTAATGCATCGTATTCTAGAAGATCCCCATGTAGGTTACGTCCTGGTACACTGAGTTGTTGGTTCCAGCGCCTCTAACTGACACTCCCCCAGCGTTTCACAGCAGAGAGAAGTGCTTGTTTTTCCATGATTTTGAGACCTAATTTTATATACTTAGCAATTTTTTTAGTCTTTCAAATTTGGCTCAGTGGTCAATGACACATGTTTCTGTGGTGTGACAAAGTCATCACACAAATTTATTGCTGCTTTACACGGACTTTAAGGTTGTTGTGGGGATGGGCTCTGCAGTGATTGGCTCTGGTGCGCACGTGGCTATGGTGGCTATGTTTGACAATGCTAGCGGAATTCGTAAAGCATTTATTAAATAATTTATTAACGGTATGTTTGTAGTCCAAACAACGTTGCACACCCTTAAACCACGCAGCAGCCATGTTGAAAATCTCAGGTCAGTCTGATCCTGATCTGCAGAGATATTTGAGGCACACACACACACACACACACAGATTTCTTGCTTTTATAGAGATATTCCCTCTAAAAGATAAACAGAAACATAAATTGAACCTAAACTTTGCTCTCACATCCATTTGAAGGCCAACATGAAGGAACTCGTTAAGTCATTGACGAGTGATAGAGGTAATTTTGCCCTTAGAAACTCTGACCCTTTACCAACTTGTACCCTCCATGAGAAGTTGTACCAGAATCATTTTAATTTCATGGAAAACATCTACATGGTGACCTCAGGCTGCACACAAACAACAGTCTGTACATGTTTTTGGACAATCCCAGCCCTTGTTCCAAATCAACAGCCTCATTAACACCGCTTATGATCCTGGATCAGTCCCTTTATGCGTATCTGAACCAAAAGTTAATGAGGTTGATTCTGGCCTGAGACTCATTAAAGTAGAAACTACTAAATAGATTTCTGAGGAATAGACTTGCAAGTCCATTCCTCAGAAATCTATTTAGTAGTTTCTGTGTAATCAAGCTGACAAACCAAAACAAACCAGCTAACCAGCAAACAAAAGAGACACTGGTGAAAACATAACCTCCTTGATGGAAGAACCTACTCATAACATTCCATTATCAATTTGGAATAAATGTTTTCACTTACAATTTAAGCATATGGTCCATTGCCTCACAGATTGGGAAGCATTATTATAAACAACTATATCTATAGAGCTGTACAAGAACAAGATCTCGCATATTGTCTTTTTATGAAAGGAAATGGTATATTGTATGTCAGTTCCCACTGGAAGTAATTTAACAGTCCATAAAAATGTATCAAAGTGGCTCATTTCGACAAGATTAAAATCACAGAAATGCTCCAGTAAAGATTGCTGTAGTATGCATGAATCTGGCCACACATGCACAAATGTTATGCTTCATTGACTTGTGAATGGAAATGTGAAAAACTTGTCAGATACAGAGGGGTCTAAGACCACGAGTCAAAAAACTTCTATTTTACATTTGTTTCGCATTTCTCTTTTTAATTTATTTATTTTTTCAGATGATAATATCAGTTTAACAATTTGAGGAAAAGTTTAATGGACTCTACTAGTTGGTGTAAAACCTGCTGACTCGTGTTATTCCAGCATGATTTGATAGTGTTCATAAATAATCTTGTGATGTCACAGAGTGCTTGGGTCTCTCAGTTTCCAAGTGCCCCCATAACCGTAGAATGTGGTTGAGGTTAGGTGACTGTGGTTGAGGTCAGGTGACTGTGGTTGAAGTAAGGCGACTGCTATGGGATGAATCCTTCACCACAGAGTTCAAACCAGCGGGTGGAAAATACTGTATCTCTGAAGAAAGGAGCAGTGCTTTTCCTCAGCCAGGGTGGAGTCAGTTCTGTGCAGGAGTCTGAAAACAGCTCCAGAATTGAATCTTCCACCATCATGTTTCACTATGGGTTTAAAACACTTGGGTATCATTCTCTCTCCATCATGTTTCACTGTGGGTTTAAAACACTTGGGTGTCATTCTCTCTCCATCATGTTTCACTGTGGGTTTAAAACACTTGGGTATCATTCTCTCTCCTGTTCGTCTCCTTACATATACCCTTCTGTTACTGACACTAACTGTTAAAGAAACTTCTTTCATCATCCACTGTGAAATTCTGTTTTTTCTCAGCCCACCTCAAGTGATTGTCCTTGTTTCCCTCCTGAGAAGTGGTTTAGAAACTGCTCCTCATCCTCTGAGACACTACAAGATAGCCCTCTTCTGATATTACTCATTGACTTGATCATGCTTGATCATACATTCCCTAAGCCATACAACATCCATATTCCTACACACAAGCGGAATGTAATGCCAAAGGAGAAGGATGTTTGTTGTATGCTGTATGTTTCAAAACATAGCATACGCTTAAATTAATATATTTTAAGTTGTGATTTATTTTAGGTGGCTAACATACTTCTTTCTGCTGGTTGAGCGGTAATCAGGGCGGTAATCGGAAAGATAAAATGCAGACAAAGATAAATCGGCATAATTCCAGATATCAGAGACTATAATCGCTCAACCCCTCATTAAAACAACTCATCACAAAACCTGTTTTGACTTTACTACTACCACTTGTGAAAATTGTGTAAGCAGTGACTTTGATTGCGGATGTCACTGATTTCTGCTGAAGTAAATCTCTGGAGGTTAGAGTTAGAGTGTACCTGCCATCTAGTGACTTTTTTTTTGTTACTGCAATGTGCACTCTACTGCTACTTCCCTGAGCACTTCTGCCACTTATGTGAGCTTCATAGATGGGGTGAGTTTTAAAGACTGGAATGTTCCAATCATCATTAATATAGCTCACTGTGATGGTCATGTAGCCCTGTGTTGCTCTGGAGGTACAGAAATCTGTCATAAAGGCCACTAAATGTGCACTGCTCAGACCTCCAGTAACATTTTCCTTCACATTATCATACATGGAAGGCAACACCTTTGTGGTAAGATGTGACCTGCTTGGCATTTGTAATGTGGTTCCAGTATGCAGTAATTAAACGCTTAAATCCAGGGTTTTCCTCTACTGAATAAGTTTGCATGTCTGATGCTACAAATACCCCTATAGCTCTAGTTATTGCTTTGGTGTGAGTTGAATTTTGTGGAAGTTTTGCTCTAAATGAGGATGGAAGAGTTGGCTGTATTAACGGTGAAGATTTCTCAATTAAGTGTACTTCTTTATGATGTCTGCGGAGATGTCCGTCCATATTTGTCATGTTGCATAGCATTGCTTACAAACTGCGGTTTCTTGTTGACAACGTGAATGTTGTTCACATGACTCACTGGGTACTATATTATAAATATTTCCACATTGGTGATTTCAGAGAAGCAGGAGGGGGTTTGAGTTCTATTCAGGAGGAGGTAACATAACTCACTGTGCTACAACATGCTGTGTGTGTTTTTTTCCCATCATGGCACACCTGCCGGATGTGATACTGGGGGTATGGCTAAATCCTCGTTTCCTCCTTTGATTTTGAAGGTCGAGATTGTGGCATAATTTCGATCGATATCCGACTTATAATGCAGGTCGTGACATGCATGTTTATGCATGCATGTTGTGGCCCATAGAGGCTTCTAGAGGAGCTAATGGCTGAATAACAGCAGTTGTAGTACTAATACAGTCAGCAGGAGGCTGCACATGCTCCTTCACTTACAATGTATGATTTTGTAAGGCATCTCACATAATGATCACAATGACGATCAGTGCTCATAATGAGACTGTTTGGATTGGATCCTAATAAGGAGCCGTTGGAGTCCCAAGATTTGTGATGTGTGGAACTCTCAGATAGATCCCCATTAGACTGCAGAACCCCAGAGGATAGGATTTTATCCAGCGGCGCTGTTATGATCTCCGTAGAGCAGATCCTTTTTGTGTGTTTTGTTTGGCTGGCTTGGTCTTCCCTACGTCTGTCTCCCTGCTGTTACCCCTCCCCTGTCTGTTCTCTTTGTGTGGGCGTGACTTCCCATTCCTGCAGGCAGCACCAGGTGATCCTCATCCACTCATCAACCTCCTCCATAAAACCTCCGGTTCCTCAGCAACTCATCGTCAGATCGTACTTCCAACCTCCGTGGTATCTAGTGCTCTGACTCCCCAGCGTACTTTCCGAGTTCTCTGTCTAGCTTGTGTAGCTAATGCTGTTTGTTCTTCGTTTTCCTAGTCCTGTCTTCGTCCTGCCTGCCTGCCTCTCAACCTGCTTGCCTGCCTGCCAGCCTACCCATTCGTTTGTCTGCCTGCCTGCTCGTGAGCCTGCTTCACCACCCTGCTTCCGGGTTTGCTACTCTCCACACCTCGATCCACCTCGGTGTTGGATATCGCCGGATCTGACTGTGAGTCCCCCACCAGCTGTCTCGGCTGGCTGGCCGGCCGAACATGGGTCACCACAGAACACGGCGTCGCTACCACTGCGACAGAGAGCAACCGGCAGAGCTCTGCCAGCTCGGCTATCGTTTAGCCCACACCTGCATCTGACTAGCTGCTAAGCTACAATAAAACTTGTTACCAACGAACTCTGCTTGTCCGGGTTTGCATTTGGGTTCAGATCCCTGTTTTGTCGGTAACAGGCGCTCCACTTAAGAAGATTTATTTAGACATGTATTTAGACATGTTATTTATGTAAAGGTTATTCTAAATCAGCTTTTGCTAACCAGCCTAATGTACACTCACAACTGTTATTGCCTACATTTGCAGAATTCCATTGGACTGCACCCAGAGAATCCCAGAACATGTTTCAGTCTCTACAGCAAGCAGAGGGACACAAATGATAATGAGTGTAACTGTCAGGGGCCAGGCCACCCAATAAGCAATGAAACCAATCTTGTCATTATTCAAACGAGCTGTAAACATTTTGGCTCAGAAGCCAATAAGATGTCACTGTTGAAAATTTCCAAGAAAGGTTTCATTAATTTAGCTTATATAATTTGATAAATTGCTCTCAGTTGATTTTGTGTGTGAATGGCCTAGTCCCAGAATTAATCCCTCAAATGATTCTGAAATGTAATCGATAGAGCAACTACAAGGGTTGCAGTTAGTGCAGACTACAAACCTAGTTGTCAGACCTGGGTAAAATGGAGGACTCAGATTCAGTCAGTGAACGGTGTTGACAGGCTTTTATTTTGATAGTCATATTGTAAGCTCTTCAGAATAGGTGACAACACAACAGGCTGTGAAAATCTAATCTCGTCAAGTGGACGAGGACAAAACATTTACAGAAATCAAGAAACAAAAAATCACTCGCGAAGGAGGAAAACTACACAGGGTCTACACTGATCTAACGATAGTAAATACACTAAGAAATTCTTACCAAACAAAAGACCATTCTCAAGGAGGGAAAAACAAAGGCTGTTTATACTACACTGAACTGAGAAAACTATTAATGAACAAAAGGCGCTCCGAAAGGAGGAAACAAGAAACTCTGAAACAAAACTATCTTCTAACAACTAACCAAAAACATTATCAAAATAATGTCACTCTTCTTCAGAGGAATAAAAAAAAAAAACATGAAAATACAAACTTGGCAACGGGTTCAAGGTACTTGGCAAAGGCTGTGAATAAGACTGGAGGTACTCGACACGACGAAATACTCTGGCAACAAAGACAGGGGAAGACAAGGACTAAATACACATGAGGAGGGGTGACACAGGTGGAAGCAATCAGGGAATCAGGGGAGATGTCAGACTGGTGACACAGGAGGAAGGGCAAGTGACCTGAAACAAGAGGAGAGTTAATTTTCAACATAAAACAGGAAGTTCGCCAGACAAAACCCCAAGACAGGACATCCCTCACCGCGGTGTAACACTAGTCACCATACATATTTTCTGTCTTAATTCTGTTTTCTTTGTTTTCATGTTCTTAGTCCTTATTTTCAGTCAGTGTTCTAATTGTTGTTTGTAGTCATTGTAGTTACAATCACTATTTGTAGTCTGACGATTTTATTATTTTTATAAAATTATTATTTTATGTCTGTGTTAGTTAGATAGTTGTACCATGTGTTTTACTCCTCAAAAGCCTAACCAGGAACAAAGACTGCACATTAGCCGCAGTGAGAAACCCTATACATTGCTTACATTTGATTTTAATGAGATGTTTTAGTGCTTTCATGTTTTGTTCCTGTCTAATAAACTGATAAATTAAGTTCATTCTACACGTTAGTGTCCTCTTTGATAGTTCTCTGGTCGTCCACTAACTCATAGCTGATGACCTTTGACTTATTCCCAGTGGACAATCAATGGTGACAGCTGATGTTTTTTTCTCGTTCATTCATTCAGTCGCTGTCCAGGGTCCTTGCTGTTGCTCTGATGTAGAGTTCTCCACAGCTGTCCCATCTGTCATCATGCTTCATTGTCAAGTCCTTCTCTCAGTATGGGGGGTTCCTGTCTTTAGGATGCACCTGGAGAGATCTTGTTGGGACCCAATGATTAAGTCATTCATTGTGGATTTCAAAATTGACTCTGAAGTGAACTCAGTTCCCCAAAATTCCCCAGTCTTCACACCTACGTGCAAAGACTACCAGGTACTCAAAACTCCAGCTTTATCCTTTGTTCTCTCTCTTCTCTTACCTCTTTCCCCACGGGGCTGCCTGCCCCCCAGTTCTCTTCTTCAACATTCTTTTCCCCTTCCTCCTCCTCCTCCTCCTCCTCCTCCATCCGTCTCCCAGAATTCCCTAACTGTCTTTATTCATCATAGTATATTTTCTGTGGTCTAATGGCCAATGCAATACTCAGCATAATGCTACCCAGAGTTCCTGTAGCGAAAGGAAGCTTGGTTGAGTATAGCACTAGGGTTAGATACTAAGAAGCTTTTTTTTACACACCTATTTCACTTTTGGTACTCACAAAGCTACTGTGTGAGATCTGGGAGCACTCCTGTACATTACTAAACATAAGTCTCTGGTACACAAGCAGTCAGGGGATCATACAAGTTGTAAATAAACTCCTACTTCACCGAACTTGGAAATGAAGGCACTATCCAGCACAGTCTACAGACCCACTTCCGGGTTCAACTTTGGTCTAGCAAACACACAGCCGGTAATTTAATATTTTTGGCAAATGGTTCAACAGTAAGATTTCACATAAGAGAGTCTGCTCTTTCAGGACGATAAGCTTGAGAGAAGATGTATCAACATTTTGGAATTGTTAGGACAACATTTACACTCAGTCTACTTAACGGCTAGACCTATTATCTGCCATTTTTCTGATAACCGGAATCCATGTTTTACGTGTCTGATAAAACAAATTTAAAATGCAATACTTTGGCTCTGATGAAACATCCTCTCTCTGTCTGTAGTCACCACTCTGTGGTCTCACTCAATGTCCAGTCCACAGCAATATCTGATTGGTAATTATGTCACAAATCACAGCCAATCAACACTGAATAATCTGAGTCTGGAAAGTAACTAGTAAATAAAGTTATCAAATAAGCCTAGCGGAGTGGAAGTAGAAAGTAGCAGATAAAGCTCATGTTAAGTATCTCAGAATTGTACTCAAGAACAATGCTTGAGTAAATTCTAGTTAGTTACAGTCATACACATTTTTGACACCAGAATTTTTGTTTTTTCACTTTTTTTTACTACAAGTTTATATCGGTTTCAAATGTTGGTTGTCAGTCTCCTTTATTACTCATAATCAGTATAAGCCCTGATCTAAATGAAATTGGTCGATCTCTAGTCTGCTTGTGGATCTACAGAGGTGTTAGACAATGGAGCTTTGTTTCCTGCAAAAAAGCTCCAATTACCCAAGTCTCATTCACATGCCTTAATTAGGGCCCGAGCACTAGCAGTGCAAAGGCCCCATTGAATCTTTATTCCTTATATCTTTATATATTGAATCCTATTGAAAGTTTTAAAACTTTATACTCCTCTCTCCCAATCACTCTCAGTTCACCGTCTAACCCCCCACTTTCTGTCGAAGAGTCTATTCATCTTAAAAAAACGTGACATTTTTTTGGCAAATTAGTTTTAACTTTTCATTTAATGATGGGGGCACACACTTAAAAAAAATTGTTTTAGTTAAAGATCTTTATAAAATCAGCTATTGGACTGCATTGCATATCTTTCCAGAAATAAATGGTAATTGGCAATGGAAGACAACACATTTCTACATCGTAAATAAAAGACTGAACCCTAACAAATCCAAAGGGCTAATTCAAGCAGACAGTAGTCAGCAGTGAGTCAGGAGGTCATATCAGCAGGAATAGGCAGGCAGAACATAATAATGTCTCCACAGGTCAATGATCTGGCAGAGAGTGAGTGCTAACTGGCTACACACTGTGACTAATGGAGTGAGGGGGCAGTGCTACAGACAGATGACTCGATGTGATGCAGAAAACTGGGGATGTTGAAAATAAACAACACAAAAATATAAAATACTTGCTTGTGAATATTTTGCACCAAACACTGACAGTGATGCAAATTTGGGATAACATGCTCTGAGGGCGCCCTGAGGGTCTGTGGGGTTACACTGCAGCACTGGCCAGCTCGCTGACAGGTAGAGGGAGGTCACGTTCTCCTGGTTCACTTGAGCTGCTTGTCCCAGGGCTAAAAAGGGCCCAAATTAAAAACACACTACCTGATCAAAGCAGTTGGAGATCAGCAATTCCCATGTTCTGTGAAGTAAAATTACTGTTTTTATCACAGTAGACTGGTGGCTTTGTAAAAAGAGCACAGATGGATATAACAGCTTCAGTACCCTGTGGGTCTTCTCTTTGCAGGGAACAATCAATGTCACTCATCCCAAATCACCTTTATCGTGATAATGTTGTGTCCTTTTCATACACATCTAATACAGGTTTATTTGTAGAGTAGTTGTACACAGACACAAACAAGTCAGCATGTTAGTTACATAGACCCAAAACAAGTCAGATAGAATAACATAGACTTACCAAACTAAATAAGATATTTACAGTATTTACACAAAGTAGCATTGAGGTAGGTTGGGTTGTGCACTAAGAGGCAGCAGCAAGTTAGTGCAAACGTGCAAATGTGAAAAATGCAATAGAGAGGGAGGGGAAGTGGGAAATGCTGTGACGATCAACAGGTTACTTATTGTCTGTTTCAGAATTGTCCAGTGTGTGAGGGGGCAGGGCTGGGTAGGAGTTTAGGAGCAGCCTTATGGAACAGAGCGTGGGAGGGATCTGAAGGATCCTGCGGGCTGTCCTGTTGCTGCTCGCACACGTTGGAAAGTGCTCTGACCGGCAGTCCAATGGTTTTAGAGCAGACGTTGACTGTGCTCTGCAGGCATGCAATTATGGAATGGAACCAGCAGGTGATGGAGAAAATAATGGCACACTAGTGTTGAGATACTGCTGCTGCTGGCATCGCCTGAGGTTCTCCTCAGTGTTGGAGGCAAATTATGTGGATGGCAACTGCAGCCAGCTCCCTCTGCTCGCTGAAAAAGGTCACCACCATCTCTTTGGTCTTCTATGTGTTTAAACCCCGGGGCCGAATTATCACACCACTCCAACTGTGGTGACCAGCGCCCTCTGTGACCTGTTGGGCAGGAAGTCTGTAATCCACAGGATTAGCTGGTGGTTCAGGTGGAAAGTTTCTCTGCTAGAATGTATGGCTGCAGGGTGTTGAATGCATAGGAGAAGTCTGCAAACAGGAGTCTGGCTGTGGTGTTGGGGTGTTCCAGGTGTTTGTCACAATCAGGTCAAAAACGCTTATACTTATTTTATCTGGACATCTGATCCACCAGCATTTATATTTACACCTGGTATCAATAAGCATTCTCATCTTCATCATGCCTGCATTGTGATTAGATCTTAGTATGAAAATGATCCGAGTGTTTAAAGTTAATGTTGGTCAGATAGGCCTGTGTTAATAACGGATGTGATCGGGTTCATCGCACAATCTGACGTGTCTCAAAGTTGATATTGATATTTGTCACAGATTTGATTAAACCACAGTGCGAAAGTAAGAATAAGACTGGACTGTGAATGTGCTCTTGTGTTGTGTCTCTCAGAGGATTCGCTCCACTGTGGATGAGAAGGAGCAGAAGCAGCTGCTGATGGATCTCGACGTGGTGATGAGGAGTAGCGACTGTCCCTACATCGTTCAGTTCTACGGCGCCCTCTTCAGAGAGGTCTGACTGAATCTCACTGACCTCAAACACAACCACACTCTGTTGCCTGTGTTTACTATGTAGCGACATTTCTTAGAGATCTAATATTTTACTGATTTTGCGACACCAGCTCCAGCACACAGTGGATGTTTTTGTAGACATGAACTCAAACCTTCAGGAAACTAACTGCTGACTCTTTCTTTTTAGGGGGACTGTTGGATTTGTATGGAGCTTATGTCTACCTCATTAGACAAATTCTACAAATATGTATATTGTGCATTAGATGACGTCATTCCAGAGGAAATATTAGGCAAAATAACATTAGCGGTGAGTAGCCGATGCACTCCGACTTTCACACAGTTCGATTTCATGCCATGCATATCATGGAAACAGAAGTGATGTGTTTTATTTTGTGTTCAACAGACCGTTAAAGCACTGAACCACTTAAAAGAAAACTTGAAAATAATTCACAGAGGTAAGTTCATCATTACTGTAAAATTGTATGAATTAAAGTTCAGAGGCCTTGTTATTGATTTAAAAGCTCCCATGTTCTGCTCAGTTTCAGCTACATGCTTTCTCATGATATCCATTGCTGCAGCACCTCTATTCACCCTCTGCCAGAATGCTCTGTCTTAGTGCCTGTCTCTTTAAGACCCCCCTCCTAAAAAGCCCAGTCTGCTCTGATTGGATGACAGCATATGTACCTGCTTTATAGTCAAAAAAGAGAGATGAATATCTCTTTTTTTTTTTTAAAAAGAACTCTCAGT
Organism: Spondyliosoma cantharus; assembly: GCA_900302685.1. Lineage (NCBI taxonomy): Eukaryota > Metazoa > Chordata > Actinopteri > Spariformes > Sparidae > Spondyliosoma > Spondyliosoma cantharus. The sequence goes on along the minus strand of OMLP01008875.1, from coordinate 2,373 downwards.
GTTTTTGTCCGAACACAAAGACGGGGAGTCTTTTTACACTGCCACATATGTAATGTCAGAACAAACTATAGGCAGCTGGCAGTATCAAAACATTTCTGTTGGTCCGTGCATTGACGTGTTGATCTGTATAAAATGTCTTTTCCGTTATTTCAGACATCAAACCTTCCAACATTCTAATGGACCGAAGGGGTAACATCAAGCTGTGTGATTTTGGCATCAGCGGCCAGCTGGTGGACTCCATAGCCAAGACCAGAGATGCAGGCTGCAGGCCTTACATGGCGGTACGACTGAAAAACTCCCAGTTAAATCTGTCAGAGACATAGACAGAAGTTCAGATATCAGGATACCCCTTAAAGGCCAGTTAGGCAGATATAAAGATGGGTAACTGAAGAAACAGACAGAAACAAGATGTTCCGAGATTAAACAGATTCAATATTCTTTGACCTGATCTCTACATAATATCTGTTGTGTGTGTTTCAGCCTGAAAGGATAGACCCCAGTGCTTCCAGACAAGGCTATGATGTCCGCTCTGATGTGTGGAGCTTGGGAATCACCCTGGTAAGACGCAGCGTTGACATGAAATCTTAACCTATGTTACATCTGAGCCAGTTTGAATGAGCAGAGCTGCTGCGAGAAGGCAAACATCTGGTCATCACAGTCGCCGCTTTGTGTTTGCTTTCAGTACGAGCTGGCCACCGGACGGTTTCCTTACCCCAAGTGGAATAGTGTTTTTGATCAGCTGACACAAGTGGTGAAAGGTGAACCTCCCCAGCTCAGCAACTCAGAGGAGAGGCAGTTCTCCCCCAAGTTCATCAACTTTGTTAACCTATGGTATGCACCAATACATCCAGCCTTACATCCAGCCTTTAATGGAAGATAATATAACAATTTGGTCCATATAAACATGGTCTGTATACAAACTGTATACATACAGTCGATAAAGTATCAGATATATGAATATGTACTAGTTAAATCAACATCCTATATTACTGACAACACATTGAAACAATTCAGCATTAAAGTTCTTAATAAAGAGATAAACTTACCATGTTTTCACTGCAGCTTTTGACCACGTCTCATGGTCTTCATTAGTCAGTGGAGTGTCCATGTCAACTGAGCTAACCTCATTTCTGATGAAGACCCTAGAAAGCGGTTTAAAGC
>OMLP01008874.1:2927-24677 GCA_900302685.1 Spondyliosoma cantharus | reverse complement strand
TATATTAGGCAATACAGCCAATATATAATACATACATATTGCCTGTAGACCCGTATGCTAAACGCACATAGCAGGCAGACGGTGGTGAGGTGAACTGCTGCAGGTTGGTGCGGCGATTAGTCTGAGGTGAGTCTCACTCCATGGTCCGTTTGTATGACGTGTTGAGAATCCCCCCATTCAGTTTGCTGAAGGGCTAAGCTGCTGTGTTGTTATGCTACTAGCATGCTGGAACTACTAGTGATTGTTCATCTGTAGTATTTATCCATGCTAAGTAACATGCCTCGCCACTAACCCGTTTTACTCTGCTTATGATCTGCAGTCATGTCTCTGCCACAGTAGGTTAAATTTGCCTGTCCCACAAATGTGTTTTAAGCTGTGTACAAAACCAAACTGAGTGAATGCACATTACTTCACACTCCACTGTGGCTTCAGTCATAGTCTGATCGCCAGCTTATGTGATTGGCCAAAATGCTGGCTGCGCTTCCAAAAGTTGACCCGCACTGCCGCAGCCAAAACGGACTAACTAAATGAAAAGGAAAACCTGCGTTTTTGTTGTCCATGTCGGGAATTGATGGTAGGGCAGGTGTGATTATTAGAAATTTATATTTATTGATTATAATTATTTAAATGTAATCAATAAGATTAATACAAATTATGATTGAATCATTAAAATGGGGCACCACCCAATATTTACAATTAAAGGAACAGTGAAGGAAATTAATCCGAGCACTGACCATCACAACCAGGAATTACCACAAAACATATGCACAAAATAATCACAGAAAACTGCTATGTACAATATAAGCACATTAATCAAATCAATAATACTTTCAATAAACAAAATCCATCACACAACTAATGCAGCTAAACTATTAAACTAAAACAACAAACAAACTCAAGCACAAATAACAAACAAGCATATAATGTGTGTGCGTGAGTGCGTGTGTGTGTGTGTGTGTGTGTGTGTGTGTGTGTGTGTGTGTGCGTGTGCGTGTGTGCGTCGGATGGACGGACAAAGAAAGAGAGCCAAAATGGCGGTCGTAGTCAAAGAGGCAAGATGCAGTTGGCTTCATGTGCACTTTTGGATACACACGTAATATTGTTCCGCAAAGGTAGCGGTGCTACCAGGAGGCATATGTATAATGTGAAAGGGGGTTTTCACATGGCACACATATCAAATATTATAGCGAGGTCATTAACCACAAGTCTCTAACAAGTGGTGCATAAGATTATATGTGTGTCTGCATAACCCCTAATGTGTGTATATGTCTACATGTGGGTTAGTTAAGAGAGGGAGAGAGAGAGAGAGAGAGAGACAAAGGGGCCAACGCCTTTAGTGCTGGATAAGCTGACACGTCCGCTCCACAGAGTGGAGAAGCTCAAATCAGCTTGTGATGAGCTGAAAGGAAAGCAACAACGATGTTTAACTAAAAGCAATGAAAAAGGACTCAGTGATCCACAAACACATAAATCATGTAGCTCACAAGCATACAATGCACGCTAAGTATCTGCCCAGACACTAATTAAGCCTCACTTGTCTTTCGTCTTTATGTTATGTTATCAGCATTAACTCCTGAATCAAATGACTTTGCAGTAGTCACAACTGTTTATCGGCTCCTCCTCTGATCAGCTGTGACACTGGCTTGTTCATACTTCTCAATCCATCTCTGATCAAGCACACTCAAATACTGTGTAGTTGGCACTGAGTTTGAGAGAGAGTAAAGTACATGTCATAGATAACAATGTCACTACATGCGGCACTGTGCATGTGCAACTCTAGACAGAGAGAACAAAGAAGCTATATGTCTCACTCCTTAGCTACCACTATCAGCAGTGTCTGATTCAGAAAATAATTGATTGAGATGAGCAAAGGGAACGGAGTCACTCTCTTATTTTAAAAAACATGCATATTCGCGCTTATTTTGGTCTAGAAGTGGTATTACATACTTGCTTTTGCATGACCACTCATGTGCCTATTTATATTTATGTTAAGAAAAAAACAGTCGACAGGGATGTATTTTCTACATTAATATCCTAAAAAACGCCTTTGTGGGAAATTATATTACAGCAGATTAAACACTATTATCCATATAAGCATGGATAATTAATCCTGGAACAAGCTCAGCAGCTACTGACTCGGTTTACACTGCAGATGATCAAAGACAAAAAAATCTTAGAGCTACAGGCTGAACCTGTGCAGGTTGATTTCCACTTACTTTTGTCTCATATTCAACATGTATTTAATGATGCATTATGTGGAATCAGCAGCTGTCAGTCCTTTCTCTGTGCAGACCATTATCATAGTCACCAGGACAGTGGTTCTCTATATATTCTCACCAACCACCCTTGTGAAAAAATTGTCATCATACACTGAACTGATCACCCTTTTAACACACTTTTAGATAATGATACTACAGTGTACTTTCTAGCAATATTCAGTATTATGGAAAAATGTATTTTAAGTTAAAGTTATGTGTAATTTGCACTTAGTTGAACTTTTCAACGTATTGTTGTACATTTGAAAATGTATGCATAAGATGATCATTTCAACAATACACTAAAACCATATCTTAAAATGAAACTCTCCCCAAAAAGTAACCTAGGCTTTATTTGTGAATGTATATGAGTCAAACCTTTGTGTAAATGCATACCATAATTACGACGAAAGAGGCACTTTGGATTTACCGTAGTTTCGTTTTTGGGCAAGCTAATTTTCAATGGAGTGCAGGGGCACTCATACACTAGCATCAAAATTGCTATTTTCAAAACACTAAGAAGGCTCGACACAACATGAAACTTTGCTCGTAGTATCACCAGGGTCTCTACACATGAACATGAGCATTGAGAGCATTGTTTGTGTACACAGAGTTTACTAAAAAGAAGGTTTTTGGACAACTCATGTTAGCCCGCCGCCATCATGGCAGACAAAAAGTGTCAATCCCCGAGTGTGACCAAACAGGTAGGAGGTCCACCATACTCTCCTTCCTGTTAAGTCGCACTCGGGGATCGAAACTTTTTATCTGCAAAGTTTCATGTTATGTCGAACATTCTTAGTGTTTTAAAAATAGCGATTTTGATGCTAGCGTACGAGTGCCCCTGCACTCGTACGCTAGCATCAAAATGAAGCACCTGAAAATGAAACTACGGTAAATCTTAAAACTGACCCTAACCCTAACCCTAGCTAGCTAGCATGCTAGTGGATATCTCTGCAACATAATACTTAGATGTCATAACATTAAGACTGTTATATATTCAGATTCTATTGGTAATTTTTGTCAACTTTAAGTGTTTTAAACTGAAATCATACATATTGACATATTGCACCTTTAAGTTAACTAATCACCATCATATTTCAAGTGTGCTTATTAGTCTGGCTATACTCAGTGTGCTAAGATTTAAACTGAGAGCTGTATGCATTCTTATGTCCTACATGTACTACAGAAGCCCAACTAGGGAGTTGAAAATTAGCAATAGCTATAAACTCTCTGTGTAGCACATCAGTTACATTATCTGTATTGGAGCTGCATTTAAATATAATTCACATAAATAAATGATTTTAACATTTTTTATTTTATTTTATTTTTTTCAGGAGGGCATTTGGAGACCCCTAGACATTAACTCACAACTGTCTTAGGAGGCAATTCCCAGGTTGACAACCAATGCCCTAGGGTTACATCCACATTGGGCAACTTCACACCTCACACTTTGGGTCTAATGCCAAGTACAACGTTAAGTACCAATGCAGGAAGTAGTGTGCCCTTTATATGGCAAGGTGGAAAGTAAGGGTGCTAAGACTGAGGTGATGGATGTACATGTAGTGCTTCTGACTCTCATTCAGAACATTCTTGGTTAACTTGATTGACCTTTCTGTAACCATAACCATATGTTTTAGTTGCCTCACCATCATCATACCATTAAGTGCACAGCTATTTCCTAACCTAAACCAAACTGTTATTACCATGCACAGATCGAGAGAAATAATTTTTTTAAAGAGTCAGAGCACTGACCATAATCTGGAGAATGGAGAGTATTTCAAGGATCTTTACACAATAGTTCCCACCATGCAGTATGTTCCCCTCTGTCTGTTCTTACTGTAGGCAGTCTGGAGCATTCCCCTGAGCTGTGTTTTAATATGGAGCCTCTTCTCTCGATCAGGGACATCTTCAAAGCCGATGTAATGACACGGTGTGCACACCTTTGCTTCCTGTTCCTCCATGGCCAACAAAACAACAGGGATCTTTCTCTTTACATCCGCCTCCGGAGCCCTCATCACCCAGCACATCCAGTAATGGACAGGGCACCTCAATATGCCCCTGCCCCCCTTGCTATTCTTCCACAGTTCCCTCTGTCTTGCCCTGTTTTCTGTTTCCTCTCCATGCTCTCAGCAGTCAACATCCTCCATCAGGCACACACTATTATGACTTTCATCTTTGCCTCATCATTTACTAGAGTGGCTTGTGCTATTTACACATAGCTAGCTAGTGTTTTAGCTTTACTTTGAATGGTCGAGCTGGACTGTATGTTTCTGAGTGCTGTTGTGTATTTGTGGTTATACAACAGCATGCTGTATGCACTCTGCTGTTGGTTTAGCGGTACACTTATCAGTGCCACCTGCTCTTGGAGTAGCCTCTTAATTATCAGATCAAAGGCAGTGAAAAGGTGCTAAGTGGTTAGGAGCTGCAGCAGCACGCTACTGGCCTTTGATCCGTTCAGTCCCAGTCTGCCCAACAGCAGCCTGCCTTAAATTAAATATGGACAGACATCTTTCTTTGAGTTCAGCCCTTTCCCCCTCATAAGCTGTTGCATTTTTTGTACATTGCTCTCTGTTTGATGTGTGTGACTGCTTAGCCTGACAATGGACGGTAGTGTGCCTTAAAAGGAGTGGTTGACTAATTGAGGGCCAGAGCCTCCTGCTGAGTTACCTGGAAAGGTCTCAGTGCCTTCTGAACAAATCAAGCAGGTTGTTAAGAGTCGCCTATAATAAGACTGGGTGTGTATGTGTTTCGCCTGCGGGATTGATGTATTATTTGTGTGCTGACTTATCTGATGTCAGAGTAAACACCAGACTTCGTGGGTGCTGGGCTGCAGTTGTGAACCCTGTCTCCTGTACGTGAGCACAGAATCTGGTCTGGCCCCAGACTGTCCCGCCACCTCTGTCTTGCATTAGACCAGAGACTGTTAACGAGAGCGGCGGGCAGACTTAGCAGAAACAGTTGAGGTCTTGTGTCACCAGATGTTTTATAGGGCAGGCAGCGTGTATGAGGCAGGCAGTAAGCAGCGAGGCAGAGGGGGGCCGGCGCTGACTGGGCCAGAAGTCAGGTGCTCTGGGTGCCCTTTTATGGGCCAGTCCACTAATGAAAGTGGGGTACTGGGACCACTGTGCAACATCAGAGGCCACTTCACCCCACCAGACCCGCACCTCCATCTACACAGGAATGTCATAAAGCTTTAAATGACTGCCCCTGCTTTCATTATTCACTTCCGCCTCCCTTTTCACTCGGCTGTCCTGTCCGCTGATTGATTGGTTTCCATTTGTTGTCATGTTTTCAAGTGGCTGCCGAAGTGTCGCCGTCCATTCACTGGGGTGCCTCAGGATGGGAGCAATAAGTTATTATTAGGCAGATGAAGTGTAAGATGCTCCCTGGAGGAACCGCAGTTAGAGTAGTTTGATAAGAGAAGTGAATGTGATAGCTGTGATACAGCCCACCAGATGGAAGTCTGCAGAGGCACCAGTCACATATGGAACAGATAAAATGAGTGTTTCTGTGGTCAACTGTGATGTTGACACATCAGAGACTTGCTGGTGTAAAGTTGCTGCAAAATGGATCATGGCACACTCTGTCTCTACTGCTCTGCTTCTATCTACCCATCAATCCATTCGTCAGTGGATGAATCCAAATGCTCATACATATTGGTTATATATTGACTTGCTGAAGAACAACCATGGACTTTGGTCATATATACTTTGATATGAGTGAAGTCAGTGAAGATCAGTGATCCTCTAAAGTCTTGGAAGGGATAAAATGCACTATGAGGTGGACTTTACACCTCAGTCATTGTTTTGGATGAGACCAATGCCTGTAAAACATTTCCACTTTTTACTCTCATGCCTTGGGAGCAATCTCAAATACAAAAGCTACGATACAGTACATCATCAAACTATAAAGCAAGGAACATCTGTCTGTTTGTTTGTCTGCCATTTATTTGATCCACTTCACATTTATCAGGGTTGTTACTGAGGAACCACGGGAGTGTAGTGTCAAATGTGGTGCAATTTTGAATTTGCAAAACATTCAATATTAACACATCTTGCATAAACAGTAAACACTGCTCAGCTGTAAACTTTTGTGGGCCTGCTCCATTTGATGCAACTGGACAGAGGCCTTAATCAGTATGCTGATGTTAAATAAGAGGGCACTACAGTATTTTTTGGAATCTGGATGTGGCATGTAAAATTTGGAGCTAGGTTAAAAATTTGATCAAACGTTGGCATTTTATTAAAATATTAGGTCACTGCTTTTTGTTTCTCTATTAATTTTCTTTTACAAAACGTGATGTTTTTGATTAATTTATTCTGGTAATGTTAATGTAACAGTTGGGATTTGAGAATCGACATTCTCCTTAAACTGTTAATTAGCACAATGAGTCCAACACAGGCATCAGGAAAATATAGCTTCACTGGAATATTTTCACGTCTAGTCCAGTGATTAAGGATTAATTTTGACCAAACAAAAGTAAGGGATTATTGGAAGAATCAAACAGAGATGGGTTTGGTGAGTTTGAATGGGTTTATGTGGACTTTGAGTGGCGTGTGATTTAAACTGAGTTAACATGGCAATTAAGCTCATTATAGTGCCATATAAGAGAGAAACCTGAAAAACGGAATATGTATCTACTTCTCTTGGTGCAAAGGTACATATATTGTCATTTTGAGTTGCTCAAGGACAGCAATGTACTTCGTAGCCTGGAATGTAGTCTGGAGGAATGTGGAAGAGCCATCACTGAATACTTCAGGTCAAAACCTACCAACAAAATGTCATGGATCCTTTCTAATGGTGAAGATCATGAGATGGCACTTTGTGTTGTTTTGCTGCTCGTGGCCCACTTTGGGGAGGACTGGAGGACACCAGTTTTATATATTAAGGTGTGTATGTGTAGAGTGGTTTTGGGGAATACTATTTCATGTGTGCGAAAAGTAGCAAAGAGCATGTAACGGTTCTAGCAGAAGCTGCATGTTATCTGGTAATTTGCCTCAATGATGTCATTCACTGGCTCAGTTGCAATGTGGGTAGTATAGGCCCCAGGATTTGAAAAGTAAGTCACTGGTCTGCACTGCACTCCTCTGACAGTTTAAAAACAGATGATTAAAATCAATACAATAGAACCAGAGATATTACATTTTTTATTCCTCATGTTCCTCCTTTTCGAAATCTGCTACATTACCCACGATGCAGCTTAGCCACTGAACGACATTACGGAAGGCCATTTGTAAGATTACATACAGCCACAAAAGGCTTTACACTATTTAATGTGTAAAATTGGCGGACTTCCATATGATATCAATTTGGAAGCCTTCTTCTTTAACCTCTAGGTTACTCTCACTTAGTGTTATGTGATTATTGACCTTATTAATGTTTCTTCTTAAAAACCTCATTATGGTATGCATCATTTGTATGTCTTTGTCTGTTCTCCTACAGGTGTCTGTCACTGCAGCCGACAGTAGCTCTTTTTACATAGAGAAGGCGGCACATTTTCTCCAATGTAAGGCAAATTGCCGCCTTCTCTATCTAAAAACAAGGCCTAATATTCTTCCTTTTCCAAAAGCGCCGTCTGTGTAAAACCGCCAACCGGGCTGGCAAAAGGCTGGCCTATTGGCAGCTTATTGCCCAGTGTAAAAACGGCTATTGAGACAACTCTCACTCTACTTGCAAGTCCTCACCTGATACCGCTTTGTATGCATTTCATTGATAAACACATTATTTATCAGATTGGTCATTCATCTTTCAAGTTTGAAAGATGAATGACATCTTTCAAATGTTACACAAGGTGAGGTGCATTCTAATGTTGTTTTGATTTGAAGTTTCAGGTGCAGCAGGGCAAGTCAAGTTTTTACTTTTTAGCACACTTACAGTCGCTGTCCAGTCTTTCTTGGAAAAAAAAACAAACAAAAAAAAAAAAAACTAGTAGTAGTAGTAGGAGTAGGAGTAGGAGTAGTAGTGACTAGTAGTAGTGACCATACTCATCCTGTAGTTAAACATGCACCTACCCCACCGGAAGTTACAGGTAAAACACTAGCCCACCTCACTGGACTCTTTTAAGAGGCTAAACTCAAGTCTACCTCACATGATCTTTATATAAAGATAAAACTTAAGACTACATCACAGGACTTTTTTTTAGGGATGAATTGCGATCCTTGCAGGCAGTTACAAAGGGACCTACCTCACAGTTTATTTCACTAATGTTGCTATTGATGCATACTTTCAAAATGTTCTAACTGATGTCTACAGTATTTTTCAAAACGTTCTTAATAGTTCAGTTCTTTTTCTGAATGTTGCCAATTGTGCATTTTTTCACAATGTTACAACCAAAGTATATTTTCACAGACAGACACGTTTTGTAGTCCACAAAATAAGGTTTGTGTCCAAAACAGTTGACGAAAATGTAAAGAAAACACATAATAAAATTATATAATGCCTCTGTACTGCTCATCTGAAGTAATCATGCCATGTTGCTTTGAATAACATTTTTTTTTAGAATTAGAAAAGGTATATGTGAATGCAGCTCCCATTTTAGGAGCTCCAGGCTACAGCAATGAACAAGGCTAAAAACGTGGTGCTGGTGACAGTTTTCAAAACAACTTGTCATGTCCAGGCTTCAGGACACTTGGATTACTTTAGAGAAGCAGCGTGGAGGCCTTTTATGGTTTTATTATATATTTTCTTTATGTTTGAATCCCGGTCACCATCCACCTCAATTGTTTTGGAGATAACTGCAAATCTTTTTTCCTGTGAAACTCCAGAAATATTTTGTGGACTATAAAGCTTCCGCAGACCATCCATCTCCATGAGTGTGATTAAATAATGGCTGAATTTCCATTTTTGGGTGAACTATCCCTAATGTTCAAAATTCTCTCACTGATGTATATTTTCATAGATAGCAGATAGTTAATTAAAGTAAATTCTGGAATTGTAATTAAAACTACTTTTTTGCAGACACATACAAGCTATACTTGTGTCTGAGGTTGACTGACTGATTTATCGGCCAATATTTACCTGTCACAAATATATATTGTTATTATTTTTTAACATAGTCTATCATAATCTGCAACTGAACCTGTAAGTGAGAGAAATCACTCTGTTTGTGCAATGCAGAAGAAGAGAAACAGACACCTCGTTCTTTGATGTCAGTTTGGGGTGTCTGGACCCTATGAGTTGTAGTCCATCGCTGAAAAAATTCTAAAATCAAGTTTCAAGTCAAGGCCCAAAGGCCACCAGTCACAATGTCATGGGACGGCTGATTAATTGCCACACTTTTAGAGAACAGACACCATGGATGCCCTCAGAAAGTCCACAAGTGTGTGTAATGTAAAGTCCACAGTCCTGCAAGTGTGAGGATGTCAAAGCAATTGGATTCAGTCAACTCTCCCAATCTTCAGGTTGAACCCTATTTCCCATTTCCTGCTGACCCACCACTCCTAGCTTGCTCTCTGGCCCCCGAAACCCACCTCTACTTCTTCCTGAGGAGCTTTGAACTCCAGCACGTCTCAGACGCCTCCTCATTCCCACACATTGCAGCCTCATGCATCACAGCAGCTTAACTCCCATGTAAATCAGCAGGTCGAGAAATACATCCTCTGCCAGGTGCATACACTTAGCCAGTGCTGGTTGACTGGTATTGAGAGAGAGAGAGAGAGAGAGAGAGAGAGACTGTAGTTGCGTGCATGTGTGTATTTGCTCCTCATGGGATCAGCTACTGCAAACCCCCGGCAGGCATTCGCAGGATCTGACTGGATTACACTCTGAACCCCGCTCGCACGTTTTAGCCACTGTACAACATACATGCATGAAAGAAGACAGAGAAAACAACAAGAAGGGAAATGTCGAGAAGGAGGGGCAGGAAGAGGAGGCGGCTGTTGGGCTAAAGCAGGACTGTGCGTTGGCTAGCGGTGTGGAATAATGTCCCTGTTTACTCTCTGGACTGTTGCCATGTTAAACAGCAGCGAGCCAGGCATTGCTGAGTGCTGAGAAGGAAGAGGACTTAATGCTAGGCTAGTGGATGGGTCGGTTGGGGGTAGCAGCTGATCTGTGGAATGTCTGTAACAGTTGTGGCAGGGGTCTTTGATTTGAAAGAGATGTGGATCAGAGGGAGGAGAAATGGGGCAAGGATTAGGTTGTAAGGAGGCAGAAATAAGGATGAGAAGGAAGCTGCCAAAGACAACACAGAGTTTTGCAAGTTTCAAGTTTATTGTGAGAAAGACAGGCCTGTCATGCCAAAATTACAGTGCAAGATTTTATGTAAATAGATTATTTTTCTCAGTGTCTCCCCTTGTTTGCTTCAATAAAGACTGGTATCTGATGTCTTTCCACATTCTGTTATTTCTTAAACATGAACTTTGCCAATTTTCATTGTAAACATTTCTCCATTTTGCCTGTGCAACTCTCATCAGAGATTGAACAGAGGCAAGATGTCTCACTCTGTAGCTAAAACAGAGCATTCAAGACACAGTGTGTAAAGGGATGCTGCAGCAATGCATCATATGAGAAAAATAATGTGTTTTCTGAAAATGGAAGTATGTAAACCTATTCTACTAGGACCCTCAAAGACAAGTAGGAATCTGAAAATTAGCATGATATGACCTCTTTAAGTAACATATTTTAGCATACTGTGCAATAGCTAAAGTTTGTGAACTGGAAGTTGTCACCAAATTGTTCTTGTACTTTGAAAACAGAGGCTGAAAAAAACTCTGATCACATTGTAAAGCAGTGCAGTGTTCATCAAATATGAAGCACAATCCTATTCATTGTTTCTTTCTCTCCTTAAATAATTTTGTTTCTTTAAAAACAAATTTGCTGTGCTCAGTCCGAACACTTGTGTGACCTTGTGTCACTGAAACTTCACTATAAAGGGAGTTTTTGATCCTTCTGATCTAAAATCATGCAGAAGCACTGACCAACACAGGTGGGTAACCTACCAAAAATCTCATTATTATTGTGTCCTTGAATATGTTGGATGAGATTCTTTTTTCCATTAAATGTAAAGAAACAAGCAAGGTTTTTGAGACCCGGAGTTGATCATTTGTCCCACCACATTCAGGTATCACCTCAGTTTCTCTGTATTCCTGTATATCTTCTCTCTTCCCCTCTTCTGCATAACCTGGCTCTGGCAACTTATCTCTCCCTCCCTCCTCCCATCTCTTGCCCCGGCACTGGCCTGTGTAAGTGCGCTCAAGGGGTGGGGTGGGGGCAGAGGAGGTGGGTCGGCAGTACTGGGTCAGTCATGCGAGAGCAGCCAGAGTGCTTGTGGTCATTATCAGAGCAAAGTCTCAATGCTGCCGCACCAATTAGTTTTGACCCAGAAGGAATAGTCTGCAGACTGGGGACAGGCATCGCTCCATCCCCAGCAGATTTAGATGGACACGCACACACATACACACGGACACACACGAGAGTGAAACCTCATATACATACACAGACTTGGGCAAGCTTGCACATGGAACATCACCTCCATTTTTACTGCAGGAGTGTACATCTCAGGAAATCTATTGTTTTCTCTGTCTTTTTCCATCTCCATCTCTGAGGTTTTCAGTTCAGGTGCCTCCTGACAGACAGAACATATCTTAAATGACAACCTTTATATCAATCTGGGAGTGCATGTTGAAGGGATGACCTGAAATCACATTTGTGTTGACCAGAATCATCAACCTAGAAGGATGAAAACTTACCAAAATATCTGATGTGGTCCATGTGACTTTTTTAAATAAACCATGTATGTTACTGGTCTGTATGAAGTGAACACCATACAAGAATGCAAAATACATGACGTTGGCTGCAGAAAACCCATTGCAGCTGTGATTGTACAGTCAAAGGAGAAACCTTTTGACAATTTTGAGTCATTATACAAACCATTTGTCAAATGAGCAGACCATTGAGCATACAGGTTTCCTGATAGGTTAGCCCCATAAACGACAACGACATCAGAATTTCCCAAGAATCTTTGTAATCCTGTGTCAGTCAAATTCAAGATTTAAATTTATTGTAAATATCTGCCATATTGCAGCTTAAATCGGTTTGTTCGGACTAAAATCTTAAAGGAGAAATTTGCCAAATTTTATGTAGATATTCCAACCAGTGTTGATAGTAACTGTAGTTAATTGAGGCAATAAAATCCCCAGTGGGTGGTGTATTAAAAGAGAGAATTGGGTCTAGTTTTCCTGCTTGCACAGCCCGCCTACATGTATCAGGATGCATTGCATGCAACCTCCTGATGCTCCACAACCTAATACTTCCTCAACCTGCCCAGCATGTGAAGGCTGGCGTTTCAAACAGGGCTGTGTACAGCAGGGGCGTCACTAGGTTTTAAGAACAGGGGAGGCTTAGCCCCCAAGAGATGCACAGGATGTGAGCGAACATAGTGCGCAAGCACAAAATTTCAACAGCTAACAAAGACTGAGAAATGATTTATTATTATTATTTCAGTCTGTTTTTTTGTTTTTTTTAATACAGTACACAAACAAACATAGGTTTGCACAGTAACAGTATGTTTACAGCAATATTGTGTTGTGAGCCTTGCTCCCAAAGATTTTTGAAGTCGCACAGATTGCATTTTGGGCACATATGTGACTAAAATGGTTGTAATTTCAAGCCCTGAAAAATATCACTCAATTACTTGTATTAAAGTAATATTAAGATACTCTTGAAAATATTTGGGTCAGGCTAATTTGGCTTTGGCTTTCTCCGCTTTCTAATCATTACTCTCCTCAATAAAAGCTCAAGTTAAATAAGTCTAATATGGTGCACCTTGACTGAAATGTTTGATATTTCATATTCATATTGAGTTGCTCCTCTGCCCTGACTCCTACAGGTCAATAGGGGTGGTGGAGTGATTATTATTGGTGTATTATTATTATTATTATTATTATTATTATTATTATTATTATTATCCACTGATGATAATCATACGTGAATGAGCTCAGCTCCTGTTTCACGGTGTGCATCAATGCGTAAAGTGAGAAACACAGCTGATGCTCCCGAAGGAAGTCACCCCAAAGACAGAATATGGTAAAAAGAGTGCACACTTAACTCTATAAACAACCAGGGCCTTTACAATGCATTTCAGACTAACTAGCTAGCTAAATAGCAGCGTTCTTTTAGAGCTGGAATGTAACTTTGTAACGCAAAACAACAAAGGTGAGACGTGCACAGAGATCTATCAGAGAGTGCAAGCTAGGTTTTTATTTGTCAAACAGGGAGCACTTGGTTCATTAATTACATGGGACTTTCTGCTGCTGAATACTTACTTTCTTGAAAAACTTTCTTAAATCCATTTTTATTCATTCGCGTTCTTCTCCTCATGCTGTTCTAGTCGCTCTGTGTGCTTCAACGTACTCACGCTGCAGGTACCGAGTGCAAGCAAGGTCGCAGGGAAAACGTGGACTGGACTTTCAGTGATGTGGGCGTTCTCTATATGAACAACTAGAATGGATTGGATAACGAAGCACTGAAGGGGCTCTCTCTACCTTACACTATGGGGTGAAGGGAAACTGACAGATTTATGATCATATTTAAGTGAATAATGACAGATTATATGATTATTTATTTAAACTCATATTCTGGCCACTTTATATTGAATTTGTCAGCACTTTTTTGTAAAAAAAAAATATTTTTTTTTTTTATAAAAACACCAAATTATTTAGGGGGGCTTAAATAGGCCTAATGAGGCCACTGGTGTACAGAAAGGCATCTGAAATAAGTTAGCTACATCATTGCCATTAAGGAGGAAAAATGGTAAGAATATGACGGAACATTGTAGTTTTTCATTGTTATATTACTACATAGACTATATATTTGGTAGCGTTGTATAATACACAGTTTATTTGGTATCCTTTTGATCTCAGTCCAGTGAGTGAAAATATGAATTAAACATTGTTCACAATAAAATCTGTGAAGCCATGTTGTAAAACCTTCAATGAATACAGCAGAAACAATAATATTGAGGATGGCTGAGTGGACCCGTGAACTAATAATGTTTACTGATGACCCACAGTCGTCACAATATGTCACTGCAGGTCATATTTCAAGCAACACTAAATGAAACAAGGTTTGCCTAAATGTGCATAAATGTCGGATCACCACCTGACCACTGTGTGTATTATCTTGTGGTATTAATAATGACTTAAAATATCAAAATAATGGGACTCAACATGTAGCTTGCTATCCAAGTGGCTTTGTGTTTAGTAATTACAATAAGCTTCAGTGTGTTTTTTCCACAGGCCCTTGCAGCTGTCGCATATGTTTTGAGACGGTAGACTGTAAGCCTACATATTTTCTAAATATATTTAAAACATTTTGTTAGATGACAGACTACTCACTCAGTTGTCATCGTTCCTCTCGGCCCTGCTGGCCTTGTTTTTTTTCCTGTTTATGTTTAGGATCCTGAGGAAGACCCCTGGCTCACCTCTATGCAAACCAGAAGTGAACTCTCATGTAACGCACATGCGCGGCTCCAGGCTGGTTGCCGGCGACAGTATCCAACAAAAACGGCCCACACTGAATTCCACTGCAGCTGAAATAATCTGGTTCTGTTGGCATCAGAGGGCAAATTGAGCAAACACGCCGATAGTCGCTGTCGAGCATGTCCTCTCACGCTATTTCAGCCGCAGCTCGCCTCTCTCTGCTGGATTTCTTCAGTTGTTTACTCCTACTCACAGAGAGTATCAGCGTCAACCAAAACACTGTTAAATGTCTCCCCCTCTATGACCTCCTCTGCCCTCATGTTAAAAGGAGGCTTTTGCTGTTGGCTAATTTGCATACAAGCGAGACAAGAACACAAGAAGTTTTGTGTTTTAGTGCCAGCTGACACGTCCCCCATGAAGGTATTATTTTGATCTATCGTGCCACTGGATACCCAGAGGTGGCGACTAGAAATCCAAACTAAAATGGTACTCGGAAGCACGCCAGATTTTACAGCACCCCCAAGTGACACTGAGGGGACTCATTGGTATGTCCCTCAACATGAAGTTCAATAGATTAGAGATTGAGGTTGAAAATCGGTGAAGTCACCCTTTAACATTTATAAGACTAAATGACAATCTCTGTTTGTGTGCTTTTTCTAGTGTCCAATGTTGTGTCCATTCAAGTAAATCCAGAGGTTCAACCGCCTGATTCTCCAGGTGGTGCCAGAAGTCACAGGAACTACTAACTACTGGGTTTCCCTCTCTGTGTTCACAGGCTGCACAGCCGTCCTTTGCACATACATCTCTCAATCCTAGAATAATGTCTTCCTCTCTAACAGCAACCACGACTTACCTTGCCGGTGTTCAAACTGCCACTGCTGCGTGGTGCTTCCACTACCGGTCCTCCTCAGTTTCCTCCTGTTCTGTGTTCCCCTACCTTCCCCTTCCGCTTGACTGACTCCTTCCTATGCCCTCTACAAACTGTACCCAGTCATCCTTGCTGGACTTCCTTGGGGGACGAGAGGTCCAACAAAGGTCTTCCTCACTCACTTAGGCAACCTCACTGCCGCTGAAATTATAAATAAAGGCTGCTCACAATCCTGATGAAATAAATCTGACTTTAATCTCAGCCCAACACCAATTCATCATCTGCACGACTCACGTTCCTGGTCACAAAAACGACATCGCTGACTCACTCTACCACTTGCTGTCTGGGCAAGGCAATTCAGGTTTGCAAACACCGTCATCAGTCAGCTGATGAGAAAACGTTCTCTGACATAAGCAGGGTTTACCCTTCGTAGTTATTCAACTGAAAGTGGCACACATCCTTTCCCTGGTTTGGACTGGGCTGCCAGCAAGGTTGGTTGACCCTATCACATTTTCCAGCTCTTCCAGGGGTAGAGTGCTGTTTTTGTTTAAGTACTGGAGTGCACCTGAGATGCACGCACACGGTTACATTGTAGCTCGTTTCAAAGGGCGTGGATCTGCTGCCAAGTAGGTAATCGTTGTTTTTAAAAAATAACATTGTGAACTTTGACCTTTTTAGCTATTCCAGAAAATTAAACAATGTGCTGCTTGCTGCTTTTTCATCATTAATAGTTCATGTAAGAAAGCTACGTAAAAACTAGTGAAACAAAATAATTAACACAGACTACAGGTGCGTTTTAAGGTGACACTTGTGATCCAACGATCTAAAGCACTACATCTAAAAATCTGAATCCCACAATTTTACATATTGTTTAAATTAATCTTGATAGATGGAACCTGATCTCTTCATGTTAGCTAAAGTACTAACTATTTTTACTTTTAACACCACACGAAAAATGTTCACTTACTTCGACAGCAGACGGATTCACAAATTCTACAGGCTGAGGGTAATCTGATTAGATAAAAGTTCATTTATATGAGCTGCTGTGGAAGTAGCACAACCATGGGAGAGAGTTGTGACTGGGAACAAAAACAGGCCGTATGTATTGCACTCACTGAAGTAATTTCTAAGGTCTTATAACATGGCTTCTGCTTTATCGACGACAACATTGTCATCGTCATTACAGGAGGACAAATGTTTGTTTACAATGGACAGATAAGATAATTGTACTATTTGTCTTTGTTTTTTTCTTTCCAAATAAATTTCACCCTGAAGAAATAACTTGTTTCACGCTCAGAACTGCATCCATTCAGT
The DNA here is from genome assembly GCA_900302685.1 of Spondyliosoma cantharus. Classification (NCBI taxonomy): domain Eukaryota; kingdom Metazoa; phylum Chordata; class Actinopteri; order Spariformes; family Sparidae; genus Spondyliosoma; species Spondyliosoma cantharus. Next base: position 7,824 of record OMLP01008874.1, on the reverse strand, counting down.
TAGATAAATCTGGAAGTCGACAATTAAATTGTTTTATCCCCATAAAAGTTAGCAACGTGGGTAATCTTGATGTCTTCAGTCTTTCTGATCTTACTGTTACCGATAGGATTTTTCTAATACACCAGTGTGATCCTTTTATCAAGTTTATCACCCAGTCTATGAGCACTATGAGCATGGTCAGGTGATTCCATACACTAAACCAGATCCCATGTGTGTGGCTGCATGTGAACTCCAGCGGTCTCTTCCTGTCTCTTTGTCCCTCCTGGCAGCCAGCTCGGCCCATACCGACTCCTCTCTGATTTGTTAAGGTAATGATCTAATCTGTGGCCATTAGGGAGAGCAGCCTTTAGTGTTTAATGTGTGGCCAGGTGGTCCAGCTGCCAAGCTCCACAAATTAAAGGGCCCGGGCTCTGCAGTAATGAGTAATGAGCTGTATTTAAAATCTGCCATACCTGAGCCCACTCGGCCAGGTCTCAATATGGCCAGGTTCAAACGAACAACTTCACTGCTTTTTCAATTCCCCAGTTGCTCCGATGAGTTCGGAACCATGTGCACAAGGCAGCTACATGCACACATGCTAAGAAACACAGAGAAAAAATACTGACATCCACTCAGAGTGCTGTCTTGCTATTCAATGGGTACCAAGAAATGCTGGTAACAGGAAATGATCCTGATGTAACTTGAAATTGGTTGGACGAAGAGAAAATCTGATTTGTCTCACCTCAACCTTTTTTCATGTGCGTGGGCAACAGCGCATGCAACAGTAGCGAGACAAAAATCCATATTCAGAGGAAGAATAAGTATTGTAACAGTAATTAGAATGGCACTCAGTAAAGCACATACCTCTGTCAAGGTGCAACATTCCCCTTTAGTACTGATAAATATCAGCCAACTAAATCTTTCTCATATTCTTTTTAATTCATCCATTCATATTTGCTTTATTCTCAGAACCTATTGACACATAATACACTTTTACCCACCCTAATATGCATTCCAGGGACAAAACAGGAGTAGGAAGAAGAAAAACCTACATTAATTGCCCCTTTTTATTACAGTCTGTAGATTTTCTACTTCTGTCTTTACACATAAATTAAATAAAGTGCACTTTTCCGTAAAACATACATAGGCTTCGCATTACTATAGTCATATACGTGTTGCCCCCACCTCTGTGTAGTAAGAATAAGCACACTAAAAAAAATATGGAGGAGCGAAACATAAACTGTGCTTTGCTTTGTTCAGCACAGCAATACAGTGCACACTTTTCTCTTTATATATTCTATATGAGGTCTCCAAGTAGCTTTGTTTTCTATTTTAATTCTCAAAAATGTTGCTTTGGACAGGGTTTCAATGTGAGCCCCTTTCTATAACCATTTTGATTTGATGATCCTTTTTCGATTACCAAAAAACCATGAATTAAGTTTTATTGCAATTCAAAGATAATTTATTTTCATTGAACAGCTCTTAAGTTTGACCATTTCAAAAATATTACTATCTGTGTCTATAAATCCTATTTGTGCCAATACTGACCCACTCCACATTTTAAAAAAAATTGCTGATACTGTATTGAAACATAACCCCGGTGGTGAGGGTTATAATAATAAGTTTGAAGAATAACAGCAGTTTACCTGTGCTTTGCTAAATAAAAAAGTCAATACAGAGACCACAGGAAGAGAATAAACTCCAAGCTACCTAAAAAGAGTTACTGTATATGGAACCCAACACTGGTGAGCATTCAAACACTTGTAGGCCTTGTGCTCAGTGAGTACCCACTGCTCAAGTGTGTACATTCTCAGAAATGCACACAATGATCCTGTAGTGAGTAGTGGCCAGTGATGGCTGATCACACTTCTGTCAGTGTCAGTTTGGGGTGAATGTATGAAACCTGCCATATCACATCGTATTTACAAACCACACACACACACATACATACACACACTTCCAGACCCCAGTGACTCAAGACTAGTTAGTAGTATTTATTAGCATCCCACAGGAGATCTGTCTGTGTTGATAGATAGATAAAAAGGTGAACAAGGAAAACAAAAATTTGAGGCAAATGGTTAATGTGGAAAATACTTTAACACTGCTGTTTCAATGCGGGAATCTTGTGCGAATCTTTGTGTGAAAGTCACAGATGTGGCGAGGGGAGACAGTTGCATTTCTGTTCGGATCCGCCTCCGGAAGGGAGTATCAGAGCCGCAGTAGATGTGACACCGTGAATGCGAATATGAATGCAAAAGTGGCGTAAAGGCAAGCCTTCGCTGTGGCCATAAAGCGGAGTCTCTGTATGAAAAGGGCTTATCATTCAAACCATCCATCTTCTGAATATTTAGTTAGTTTTGTTATGACAGCAGTTAGGTCAATGTTGTATGTTAATCAGATGCCGACCTAATTTCCCTTTTTTTCCCCTAGATTTTTCTAATCAATACCATGTAATCTGGAGGCAGTTCAAATATAGAATCTGGATCTGAAATCTGAGATAAAATAATGAAAGCGTAAAAATTATATAAGTATAATATTATTTAGTACAATATAATATAATTGGGACGCCACATGGGGTTTTGATACATTTCTACAGCTTCTGTTTTGTCATTTCAAATGTATTTTCTAATAAAAGAAATTTGAAATCTATCATAATTCCCATCGAAACATTTTTAGTTATGTCAAAACAGATCACAAAACAAGATGGAGTCAAAGTCATTTGATAGTTTGACATCTCTAATTGATGCTGTCATGAAAATATTGAGACAAAAAAGTTTAGGCCACTTGTCAGAAGAAAAAAAAAATGCTAAATATAGTACATACTCAAATAAACATACAATCAATACATTTTCAGAATGTCAGTAATTAAATTTGCAATTTGACCAATCTGCAATGTCAGCGTCTGTCATGTATCTGTAACCCTGACAGTCTTAATGTTCGGTTAAGTAACCTGGTTCTACACAGACGATGATGACTATACACTACTACTACATTTCAGTACTTTTTTAGTCTGTTTGAAAACAAGTTTTATAATCCAGAGCAGTTCCAATCATTGGCTCTGTGTCGGGGTCAGCCCATCCGCCCATCCAGGCTCCTCATCGAGGCTGATTGACCTCTACTTCGATTTCATGCATGCATGGCGGAGAGGTGTCATTAAGCAATGTGATTGGAATATTCAGATGACTGTTTTAATTGAAGAGAACAAGTGTTCACACATGGCGAGGCTGGCGGTGTTGTCGAGCGCCTGAGGCCGAGTCCCCAAGCAGCCCAGACCCATCTGATCATGGCTCAGTGGAGACCACGAGCCCACCAACACTACTGCTAAACCCTGGCTGCTTTTAATGCCCCCAGGCTTCCATTGCATCCGCATCACACTGCACACACACGCACACACGCACACACACACACACACACACACACACACACACACACATACACACACACACACACACACACAGGCATGCACACACGCCTGCATGACACAGGAGAGGAGGCAAAGGCAGGGAAGAGGAAGGAAGGACACAGGAGAGATGGAGGGAGGAGATAAATGAAGTGAGTGACAGCATAATTTGAAGCAGCAAACACATTAACATGCTAAACAAATAGATTTAAACAATGCGAGTGAGTAACAATGAGACATCTAAACACCGACTGAATATGCTAAGTGCAGTCAGCAAAAGCAGTGTAACAAGCAGCATGCTCTTAATTCACTGGCATTCAAACCTGAGTCAGCACAAGGAGATTAAAGTATGGATGTACAAGCTTTACTAATGTAAAGTATTAAGGTTTCAACATAAAATTTGAATAGTTTACTGAGTTCACTGTTACCAAAATACTGAAGTATTTATAATTAGAGTTATTTAGCTCATAATATATTATAATGACATAGGTCATTATGCCGTCTATTTGTCTGACCAATGAATTGGAGTGCTGTATTAATGCGAAACCTCAGTGAGAATGTGTTTCAGTTTCATGAGATTTGCACTTGTAACAGAAACCCCACAAACACGTACACACACGCACATATAAAAAAGAAAAAATACTGTCCTTTGGTGCTTTACCTGTGGCTGATATTTAATTGCATTGCCTTTGTATAAGAAGAATAATAATAATAGACATTGTTAGGGATGAATCAAAATATACGATTATTTGTTTTTTTCCCCAAAAACCATGATGAGAAGTTTGTAATGTGTCTGCAAGGCTTCCTGTCAAGCTGCATATTGCTCCAACGAACGAACAACAAACCTGGCCTGGTCTGGTCAAAACACAGTGCAAAGAACAGGCCACTGCTTACAGACCTTACTGCATTTTAATTATAATACAGAATAACAGTGGAAGAAATGAAGACAGTTTCCAGAACTGTATCTACATTTATATTTCCTCTCTTTTCTCATATGAATTACTACATTTGGACAATGAAAGGACGCTGCTTAGAAAAAGCAACTATTAACCTGTAGTAGTAAGTGAGGAGCATTCCCATTGGATATTTTGCCATAACAAAAATAAAAAATATAAAATGCATCTTTATGAGATTAAAAAAAAAAAAAAACGTTTAGGTTTTAACATTATTCGATATACAATTTGATTCGGTCAGCACATAATTCAAGTCACTAAACGAAATGGTGATGTCCAAACATTTTCACAAGCGTGCATGACTCAATGCTGTCCAATTAAAGTCTGAGTCAACCCCAAATGTACATTAGACAACTGAATCCAAGTTGTTGTTGTTTGTTCAGGATTTAAGGTTTGTTTGTTCAGGATTTAAGGTGTGTGTGTGTGTGTGTGTGTGTGTGTGTGTGTGTGTGTGTGTGTGTGTGTGTGTGTGTGTGTGTGTGTGTGTGTGTGTGTGTGTCCATGTTCGTATCGGTATTCTGTAATCACAAAAGCTTCCAGCGGATGTCACCATCTCCTGTCATTA
>OMLP01008871.1:32595-61482 GCA_900302685.1 Spondyliosoma cantharus | reverse complement strand
TGGCTGTGTCAGTTTCACACTGCTCTCCTCATAAAAGCTGAGCCAGGAGGAAGCTGAGAGGGAAGCAAGTGCATGTGCTGCCACGTGCACGCGTGTCTGCCCAGGCAAGACTGCACATGCCCGAGTGTCGGCACGAGGTTCAGCTCGATCCGTCGCCAACGTACGTGTGTGCTGACCTTGAGACTCTGAGGTGCACCCTTTGTTTTCTGACACAAAGGAATCACTCTGATTGTTATGCCTGAAGAAGAACTTATTATCATTATTAGGAAAAAAAAACAAAACATGCTGTTTATTGCTGTACAGAATGTGGACTTGTGTGTTTGTGTCCTCGATGTCCTTTACTCGACTCGAGTTATAAAAGAGTTTCTCCCTGAGAGGAAACATTTACAGCGATCGGTCGTTAATCCATGAAGATCTACAGTAGGTTAGTGACTCTTTATCCAACGAACACTTTTATCATCAGCAGTTATTATGTTGCATTTTTACTCATGCTCGTTCCACAGAGCAACACAGGTGTCACCCATAATAACTTCCCCAATCCCCTCCCCAGGAAACTCTTGCTGAGTTGCACCATTGTCTCCCATGAGCCACTGTTGCTATGGAGAAGAAGACGTTTTAAATTCAGAGTTTTACATTCCAACGAGTTTCAAAAGTTTTGTAATCAGTTCCCTTGTAATGTCTCCCTCTAAGGGCACAGGGTTTTTTTTTTTTAAATTAAAGAACCAGAAAGGTTTTGTCCATCTTTTGCTCTGATGATTCAACCGTGAAAACCTTGTTCTGATCCGAGCCGTAGAAGCGCTCCAAAACTCACGGACTCATGGAAAAATGAATGATTATAAGGCCAGTGGATATTGCTCCTCTCGCTTTTTCAATATAAGTAATGACATTGTCACTAAATATATCATATTGTTACCTTCTCGTGTTGAGCAGGAAGGAGTTAAACACACTGGAATGTTATTGTCTTTAGTTTTATCCTTGTGTTATCACCTTTCTGTAGGTGAGCTATTTTGCCATCCGGTGGCTGTGTATTGGGTCACCCAGTTTTTTTATAGCAGCTAATTCATACGACAGTCATTAGTCTGGGTTTTAATGGAAAGTTTTTGGAGTCCCAGATGATTTATCCAGCCTCAGGGGCAAACCAAAGCACTTCTCTGAGATTTCACAATTTAAAAATGAGTAAAAATGTCACCACGCTTCAGATGGAAAAAGAAAAAGAAGAACGTTTTCTGTGTCTGTGTGTGCTCGGGCTTACAGACTCATTGTTCAACCCCTCCACACCTCTGTGACTCTTTAAGAGGACAGTAGGGTGTGAGGACGGGTGAGGAGGGGTGTGGTGTCCTCCAAATCCCCGTTATCATTCCTCCTCCTCCCTCCGGCCCTAAAGAAAGTCCCAGGGCCCTGACGGCGGGACACCCCTCTCCCATGGCTTCACTGCGGCCAGTGTACACGCTGTTGTCTCATTGTGACTCGCTGGACTCTGACAGCACAGCCTGCGCTCACAATGTGTTTATTGGACACGGCTGCATGTGGCACTTCAACCCCCTTACGACTCCCCCGGGCCCCTGAGCACCGTCTGGGAGGTGGGGGCCCCGGCTGGACGATGAGGTCATCTTCACAGGGACGATGAGTGGCGGTACGATGGCGGGGGGGGAGGAGGAGGAGGATGAAGGCCAAACCAAGCGACTAAAAGACATTGTCTGTTTGGACACTGATTAAAAAGGAGAAGGAGAGTCTATTGTCAGGAGCAAAGAGGATTAGGATGAGAGGTGTGTGAACAGACGGAGAGGTGAGGGAAGGTAAAGACAGAACGGGAGTAAAGCCTCATTCAGCTTCCAGGATGAGGTGAAGTTAAATATTTACCCTCCTCTTCCATTAGCTAAATTCATCCTTCCAGATGGCATTTGCCCACCGTCGGATTACGGGGCACGATTCCGTAATAGACATTAATATTCCATAATGAAAATGATGCGGTCCACTATATTAAATCGTTCAGACAAAGGCAGACGAGCCAAGAAACCTGTGTTTTACCTCAACAGCTCAAAATCAAGTGCACGAACCAGAACAGAACCAGTGTTTACCTCCTTCCAGCCATTTCTCATACTCCACCATCTACCCTCCACTCACCTGAGCCTCAGCACTAATCAGGCTAATATGGATGAGGCTAAACTAAAGCAGCGGATACGTTGTTGGCCTGTTTGTGACGCTGGGGGATAAAGTCAAGGAATTTACCAGTTTATTACAATTCATCCCGCAGCGAGCCGTGAATGTCTGCAGCTCATTTCATGCAACCAGATTCAACAGTTATGAAGACTGAAAAGCAGCTTGTGCCAGCTGCAGGCTGCTGTCGGACAGTCGTGAAATGAACGTCCTCTGTCTTTCAGAAACAGATTTCCTTGACCTGATTGTAGCGTCGCTTTAAATGCGGGTGCAAGAAACTGTGACATGGCATCATCTCCTTTCCTTTCACAGAGGATGGTCCAGTGCACCCGCCGCTGAAGGAGGTCAGAAAAGAAGATTTGAAGCACCTTTCGTTAGACACTTAGGAACCCTCCAACGCAATAATATCCAACTTCAGGGTTTATTTGTCTTGGAAACATGCTCCATCAAATAGACACCAGCACTGCCATCCGTCTAGACAGATGAAAGAAGAAGAAGAGAAATATAAGATGGGAAAGATGAAACAGGACGGAGGGCTGGATCAAATCGAGGTTATAACCTCACAAAGCCACACAACAAACAACTCGCGGAGAGACAACCTCTCGCCCTGAAGTCTGCTCTTATATCCACACGTGTGATTGTGTGTGCCACTCTCCTCCGAGCGTGGAATTTGCCTCCCGCGAGTCTTTTCTCTCCCCCGTGAACGACAACACGCTGCCCACTGTCTTGTTAGAGCGGTGATTGATTGAGCGGGTCTGGCAGTCCTGAGCCCCCCTGCTCGGTTCATTTGTTATACATTTATAGTTCATAATCCATCTGCTCTCACCTCTTCACATTCCGTGTCATTTTTCACCCTCCTTTTGTATCGAGGGGGGTCATTTTTCTATACGGCGGTGATAGATTGTTTAGTGTCTGCTGCCTATAATTGGCCCAGATAGTGGGAAGACTCACATGTGTTTATCATTAGAGCCTGCGAGGAGATCTCTTCATCATCACTCACGACGGACGTCTCAAACTTCATTTTCTGAGCCGAATTGATTCATTAAGCCATCCCTGAACCTGTCTGAAGATAGAGGGATGCTCCATAATTACCGTTCTCGTTAAGAATTTCACATGACGGCAAATAAAGTCTGTTTTTGTCTATTGTTTTTACTGCCACTGTGCTGTTTATCCTTCACCCGTGAGGCCAGCAGGTGGCAGTAGAGGACCACGCATGACCGAGCGGCGGCTGAGTCATTCAGAGTTTACCATCTGTTGCTCTGCAAGAGTTCCCAGGAGATGCCAGACACAGGGAGGTAGACCTAATGCTTGTTGCTGTGGCTCATCCTAGCTTTTATTATTTATCTCCACAGGTCTCTGCTCTGTTTTTCCTGGTCACTTTTTTAAATTACGGTATGAATTGCAGAGCCCCGAGGCAGGGCCGAGGTTCAACGCGCCTTCCCAACCATCCGGGTCGAGAGAAGGAGTGGAATAAAATAAAAATCCACTTGAAAAAGCCCTTCATCACGCATAATTGATTTTAATGATAGCTTAGCATTATTTTGAAATGAAAAACCCAAATCAACAGCTCCACGAGCTGCAATCAAGCTAATGCGAAACCAGCCCGCCTGCCAGCGACTTGTTTTTTAGGCAGCTGCTTCGGGAGAGAGCAGCTTCGCACCTGAAGAAGGAAAAGACGTTTTTAAATAACACAGTTGCTCCGCGAGCTCGCAAGAAGCAGAAGCTACAGGATGAGGTTAAACAACACTCTTCATGTATTTCAAATACAGCGCCCACGAGGATTTTCTGAACTCAATTTGCGGTTGCCTGCCAAAAAACAGTTGTAAAGATCTGGGATTAATGTTGACCCATTTCCTGAGGAGGGATTTTTCAGATTTGTCTGGAGAGCTACTTCACCTATGCTTAACCCATGGGTGATACAAACCTCGAGTGAAAGTTACTGGTTTGGAAAGAGAACGAATTACCATCAAATCAAATAACTCTTAGCCTTTCCTGAACGTAGCAGGAAACTCACAGGCTGTTAAAGGAGAATGAGTCAACGAAGCTTCGGTCAGTTTAGGTTCGTTTATTTTATATTCTTATTGATTTTTTCTGTTGTTGTTGAGACCTCTATTATTTTTCCATAAAGGCAGAAAAGGTTTACAGGTTCATAAGAACAATTTGCCTTAAAAGGAAAGTTTTCAGTAGATATAATATAGTCGTGAAGTTTCGTAGACCACGAATCATTTCTGGAGCTTCACAGTAAAACGCAGCGTTCTCCTAAACAGCTGAAGAAGCTGGAGACAACATAAAATGGCTCCTTACAGCTCGTCTGGCATAATTCAAGTCTACAGAAGCCCTGAGATCCCAAATTTATCTGAAAATATCTAATTTACACCATTTAAGATGAAATCTTCACTTTAGCCGATAAGCTAAAATCATTAGCACAGGCTCGACTGTGAGTCACAAGTTCAAATTAAATATTTCACATCAATTTGAAGACTTGATTTCGCCAGACAAGCCGTACGGAGATTCAGTTTCTTTCAGTTATTATTCTTAACATTTTAAATCAAGTTCTGTGAAGCTCCAGAAATGTTTTCTGGGTTACGAAACTTCACCGGATTCATCGTGGTGAGCACATTTTCATTTTTGGGTAAATTGCTCCTTTAAATTCTAACTTTGGACATTCCCTCTGTGCTTCTACGGATCACACGAATTGAAAAAAAGAAAAGGACTCCAGGCTTTGTTGACTATAGATATCAGAGTTGGACCAAGACAGGCCAAAATAAATCTCCCGAACATAATTATAGTCCTGAACGTTCTGCATGTCACGTCACATGTCTGCTGCAGAGCAATTTATATATACAGGCAGCCTCTCTAGCTAATCCGAAGGCTACAGTGGAGACTACAGAGTATTACGAGCAGATGATCAGACAAAGGTGCTCCAAAAATAACAGTGTAATAGTGAGAGCTCTTTTCAGTGTCAGGCGAGAACCCGTCCTCAACCCCCTCAGTGGGTGTTGTAATCTGTATGGCTGACTGACCTCTATATGTGTGTGTGAGAGAGGCAGAGGATCCTCAGACAGAGTGAGGGAGTTGTATAATGAGAAAGAAGGAGCTGCTGGGAAAGGTATGATTTCTCTTGCCGTGCCACTGAGTGCACACTCTGGAGCTGCCGAGGCCCCCGGCAGCTCACTCCCCCTCTTTGTCCTCATCGCTCCAGAGGACAGCGGTGCTCCGGGAGGCGCTGAGGATCCTTTTGGCCGTGTACACGGCCAGCCATGTTGGAATAAATCTGTCCTGTAGCTATAAGCATTATCTCCTGAGCCCTGGGCTGGCATCAAGAGCTACAGCTAAGGCGATGACGATGCCATGCAGGCAGGAGAGGAATAACTGAGAGCTGGAGGAAAGGGTGGAAGAACGGAAGGGTAAACTGATGGAGGACCGACTTTAAGTACAGGATTAGTTTGACATTTTGTTGCTTATTAATCCACCGGGAGCTTAAGTTTTAAGTTTGTTTGTTTGTCAGCAAACTGACAATGGCCATTACATTTTGGAGAAACACAAATTATTTTTTCACCTTCTTCACTTCAAGACAGGTCACGTCCTGACATTTTCAAATCCAGCAGACGGTAAAGCCAGCTGTAGAAATACAATGACTCCATATCCTGATCCACATTCACAGGTACTGGACTGGTAATCCTCTGGAGCAGCTGACACATGTCATTTCTCAAACTTCCGACTGAAAGTAGCAGTTACGGAGCACTTGAGAAGTACATGTAATGGTACATAAATGCTCAGATGAGATGGTTGCAGGACTTTCCCTGCAGCCTCAGCTGTACTTTGTGTTGCTCGCTAACATGCTAAACTTACAGACGCCTTTATGCTAGCTTACAGACGGATATCAGTCTTTTCATCCCGACTGTAGAAAAGGAAAGCATCCTTTGAAATAGAGAAATAGAAGAAAATACTGCCGATGATTAGCTGGTAGGCGTCCTCGTAGCATGAGCAAATGAAAACCTTGAGTATCTGTTGAAGGACGACCTCCTGCGTCACGTATGAATGTCCTTCTGTTCTGAACATCTTCTGCCTCGCTGTAAACGACTTTGACCCCTTTTCCAGTCGTGTCCGGCGTATCTGGACACTTCAGATATTCTATAGCCGCTGCTCTTTACCAGTGTTTGCGTGTTACCGTGGCAACAGTGCTACAGTGGCCGCCAGTTGTTCTCATCGTGCCTTTCGACAGTCGCCGGAGAACACGCCCGGCCTCGCTCTCAAGCTGGAAAGAGCAGCAGTGACGGAGGTCTTTAACCGAGCAGCAGGAGCGTTTCTTCTTCTTCACACACTGATTATATACATCATGCACAATCTCGTAGAAAATGATTGACTGATTGATTGATTGGTGTAACGCTGCTCTTCAGATACTGATTTCAAGTGACGCTGAAAGTTGAGCTAAGAATACAATCTTTTTCATTTTCATATAAACCCTTTAACGACGATGTTGTTGTCGACAGTAACACGTATCTCTGAGGCTACGTTCACACATCTGTTTCTCAGATCACATCTGATTTTGGGGTTGCTATGGAGGCGACGTATGCAATGAGTAACTCCACACGGCGGTGACGCGGCTTTCCAACGCGAGAGCGCGATCAATCACCTCGCTCTCCAAACAATCAGTCTGTCAGGTTGGAGGAGCGGACGGTTTCTTTCAGCGTGACCGCGTTGTCTTCTCACCGCTCTGCACGATGCAGATGTTGTTACAAGATTTATTATCTATTTAGTTTATTTATCTTTATTCATCTTTTCATATATCTTAATATGTAACGTAGACAATTGTTCTTTTTACAGTGCATTCATTGTCTGTGTTATATCAGAAAATGTTTTTTTTTTAAGGCAATATTATGTAGAAGTTGGCATTTTGTCTCCTAGGTCTGTAACAGTTTGTCAGACGTGATGTGGGTGCTTACCGCCAACAACAATGGTTACGTCACGACAGAGTTCAATCAAAATCTGGAAGCAAACATGATTTTTTGAGTCCAGTTTTTTTGCAAATGTACATCTAAGTGTGACTGTTAAAAGGTTGATGACCCACAGCGATGGAACATGTGTTAAATCGTAAGTGTTGAAGAACGGCAGCAGACATTGTGACGTGAACCTCCCTGGACACAAACAGTTTTAAGTCGTCAGCGCCTCGGGCAGGCCGTGATGTACTTTGTTCACACAGACCTCAGTTATGGGATTAAAATGGATTTTCCTTCTAGCTTTGTCGAACAGAAAAGTGCTGCTTTCTGGGGGCCTGTCACTGCTCTGTGGCAGACGGAGTCCAGGCGCACCCATCAAAGCTAGTTTATTTGTTCAGCGCTCATGAATAGACCGGTTTCATCTTCACCCACGACAGGGTGTTATTCCCTGTGTTATTTCATTACGCCACATTTTTGCCCTCTTAGTAATACTTAATCGGTTTAGCAGATTGACACGCTGGGGAGCCAAAAAAAAGTGCAAAAAAGACAGATAGAGAGGAAGCCAGAGATGGAAGAGGGAGAAACTGACAGAGACAGATGTGCAGAGAAGCCGGAGTCGGAGAAATGAGAGAGCGATCGGTTAAATGAAAGGGACCGAGCGGCGGTCCACTCCAGCTCTGCGGTTGCGGGTGTCTGTCCAGGCTTAGCAGCCCGCGGATGAGAATGGGCCACAGTCGCTGAGATGTGCTGCTAGCTTTGGCTGGCTCCCTCGGCCTCTTTTGGCTCCGTGCTGCCCTTCTCCTCTATAAAAGGAGAGCGCTGGCGAACGTCACCGAGGCCACACTCCTTATAGCCCAGAACAACCCCTGGCTCATGGGACTGCTTACTCATCCCCATTTGGCACCCGTGCATCTTGCAAAAAAAAAAAAAGCCTCCAAACCCCCCCTCCACCTCTCACGATCCCATCGAGCGGCGGTGGAAAAAGCGACAGCCGCAACACTTTCTCATGGTTAAAAGTCTCCGCGTAAAGACGCTGAACTTGTCTCCAAATCTGTGTAATTTGTTTCTTTTTCCTCCTCAATTCGTCGTCATGAGGAGCAGCCTGAGGGTGATTACGACATTAGTGTGGAAACGATGCTCGTGAGAGATAAAACTGAATAAGAACATTAATTAAGAGAGACGTTTTTTTTTGTTTCCACGAACATGTAAAAACATACAGTTGAGACTCATGATGCAGAAGGGAGTTGAACTCGCCACTTTCATGTCTGGAGTTGCAGCAAGCGAGAGCCACTGCCAAGCCACTGACCACAGTTCAAGTTACAACATTTATACATGTGAAACTACTGAATATTTTTAACGTGGGACCACGGCATTTCAACATTTTGAAGCCTTTACACCACTGGACGATTTCCAGCCGTGTTTGTGCTGACGAAGCTGGCTGACTTGAACAAGACCTCGGGACAAGTCGAGCCGCGTTGTTAGTGACCCGCCGGGTAGTTTAATCCTTTAATTTAACCCTAACAAGTCGGTTTTGCGCCTAAACCAGAACCAGACCTGAAGCACGGTGCTGGTCCCATCACGAAACTGAAAACTGAAGCTAAAGAAACGTAAAGTTGCAACATAAAGAAATGTAAATCTGCAACATATCTGTGGTTTGTCCTCGCACCTCCTTTGGATCGAACGCACGCACATCTGGTTTGAGGAGGTTTTTCTGTGGGTCGGTTTCGAATCAGGTCCAAAACTTTCCTCAGCTCTCACTTCAGTCACATATGAAGATTGAAACTCTGCTGGAAAATCCCTGAAATCCTGTTTGCTCAGTGAAATAATGCTTTTATTTTAGCTCATGACATTACAGAGCATGTGCTATTAAAGCAACCGCAGCATCCAAGCTAATTTACATCTAATAAACCCAGATCCCCCTGCCCGCCCTCACTCACCAGCTCCAAGCTTGTCTTTGGTGAATTACCTTTAGTCAGAGGGAGGGGCCAGCTTCCCTGTAAGACAATGAACATTGGCAGTCAATAAACAGGAGGGCGTGGACACACAGAGCGCCACAAAGCCTCCGGTACCGTCGTGGCCATGTGTGACACCATGTGAACAAGAATCAAAATCCCTTCTGTCATTCATCAGCCCCTCAGCGGTCGGCCGTTGTCATGACTCCTTCGCCAACCAACAGTAGGACTTCCTCTTTTGTTCGTCACGACTTCCATCCCACTGCGGTCCAAACCTTTATGACATGCTGTGATTTGCCATTAGTCATTCAGTTAAAACGCCTTCAGAGCTTATTCTCCCAAGAAGGAGCAGAAACAACCGCCCGTCTTTTGTTCTTTATTTCACGCGGCTTGCAACATCGTCATCGCAGGTAAAAACGCCGCTCGCAGCCGATGGCGTCTGGTGAATAGGAAGTCATTTACGCAGCAATTCTGGAACTTTACGCCGCAGCTCGAGGCTTTGCTGACTCCCTGTCGGCTAAATGTTAGCCATCGTGCTGTGAGGCACGGCCACTCATGAGTGAATGACAGCTTCTTGACAGCTTCATTAAGACCACAGATGGCGGGGGAAGTGGAGAGAAGCTAGAACAAATGTAACGCTTGCGAAATGTGAGGGAGGCCGCGGGACCTTTTCACAGCTTGTGCGGCTGGCCCGCGTCCAAGCAGCCTGTCTGGGCAGCCCGGCCCCTCTATCTGAAATCTGGCTTGAGCTGAGATCACGGAGCCCCTGCAGGTGAGATCCGATGTCACGTTGGTAACTGCTCTGCTGTTGGTGGGTGAGGTCCAACTGCTCCATCCTACAGACGAGGGAGGACGTATGATGACTTACACTAAGTTGAATCCCGTCCACCCTTTGCAGTAAAACAATCAGTCTGGAACTCGCTGTAGGACTTTATTTTGACAAATTAATGGGAACATGAATCAGACCACAAGTCTTCCTCGAGCTTACACGCTCCATCTGCTGTTTTTATGACATATGCTTTCAGTTCTGTCAGTCAGTCGTTAAGTATTGATTCCCATGTTAGTCAAAGCTTCATTGATGTTTTTATGAAAACTAACCTCAGAAAAAGAAATCCAATCGATAAATATAGAACAGAATGAGGTCGCTGTGGGAACGCACAGGGCCGAGTGGTTATTTGGCAACAACACGACTTATGTTGGATGAATTGTTGGGGAAGTCCAGTTGACACTGGATACATATTTATTAGCTGTAAAATGACGTCTGTGTTCAATTCAGTGATTTATGAGGGAGAGCTGTGAGCCAGCTGACATTAGCATGAGTGACAGAAACTGCTCTTCTAAAAAAAAAAAAAAGCAAATGTCCTCCGGGGACGTGTTTGGATGTCTTATTTTCTGTCTCGCCAAAAAACAATCAACGCAAACCATGAGGACATTTCTGACCGCTCGCTAACTGACCATTCCCCAAGCGGCTGTAACCGGACACGGCAGGCCTGTCAATCTTGAACTTCTCCACCCGCTGAAGCAGAGTGCATGGTCTGCAGTGGTGACTCTTCTCATGTAGAGGATTCGGAGGCTCCATCTTGTTAGCGCCTTTCCAAAACCAAAAATAACAGTCCTAAAGTGAAAGGAGCGTTTGTGCATTAGCACATTATTAGCTAATTATCATTAATGCAGACGCCCAAGAAGACTTTTCCAGTTGTACCATTAAATCTTCATCCTCAAAAAACATTCCTCATGTAATTAAGACTAAGAGTGTGCAGTCATGCTCGTGCTCTGTGAGACAGGACTGCACAGTGGTGCTAAATGCTAACATCAGCAGGCTAACATGCTCAAAATGACAACACGGACATGTTGAGGTTTAGCATTTACAACGTCCGCCATGTCCACCAGGTTAGCATGCTAAACACACAGCAGATGGAAACCAACATGATCACACTTCATCCTGAGGAGAAAACAAAGTACTGTAATGAATTTAGGGATAATCTATCCAATAGTTGTTGAGACATTTCTCTGAAGACCACAAATGTGGATCACTAAAATCAGTAGTGTTCGTCCTCTGCGGACTCTGAATGTGTGTACGACATTTCATGTGTCTTCCCTGATTTTTAGTAAACATCTGGCACAAAATAAACGCTTCAGTTCAGTTCAGTATCTTCTTCTTTTTCTCTTAATGATGCACTAAGAAAACAGCAGCTGACTGGATCTCATCTGGAGCACGAGAACAAAACCGCTGCTTTATTTCCATGTCTTATAAATCTGTGGGTCGTGGGTCCTTGATCGGGATCCTGGGGGCTGCAGTAAAAAGGGAAATGATTTGTTTACACTGTGATTCTATCCTTGTCCTTATCTGTCCTTATCAGGCGGGGGACCCTGGGAAAGAATCTTATCCAACAGGGGTCCAATTTGTGTCTGTTTAGGAGTCTCTGACGTGATTATGTTTGTGAACCCTTGTTTTAAATGGATGTTCAGCTTGCAGGGATGCTTACCTGGGCTGTGAGCTTTAGCCTTGATGTCTCTGCATCATTCAGAGCTCACAGGAGCGTATTTTAAGTCAGATAGAAACTTTAACTTCACAAGCTGTTTGAAGGCTTAATGTCTGTTATTAGAGTTAGTTAGCTTTCTTTCCACAGCTGATTAGAATCTCCTAGCAGCCGTCATTTCATCACTACTGATGAGATGCCTGCTTTTGTCTTGTTCTGTGTGAAGTAAAGGATCATTGCCTCCAAAATTATCACAATTTCTGAGGTGCCATCATTAGCTCTGTGGCTGCTGACTGGACAGGACAGCTCAGCGAGCAAAGCACCAATAACAATCAGAGAAGAGTCAATTTAAAATGTTAGAAAGGACCTGAAAAAAGACTGAAACCTTGGGAGAGACAGAGAAAAGGAAAAATATGCATCTGCCTCCCCTGTACTGTGAGCCGAACGAGGACACAGCCAGACAGAGACAGGAAGTGAGATGAAATTACTTTTTGTGTGCTCAAAAAAAAAAAATCCTGAAGTCAATAAACTTGAAACCGCCGAGCAGCAGAAGAGTTAACGCACTCATTCGATAGTCAGACATCACACGTGTACACTTTTGCCAGGGGATGACTAACGCCTGTAGAGGAGAATGTGCATCATTAGCTTTTTCAGACACATACGGGCACCTTCACACACACACACACACACACACACACACACACACACACACACAGAAGACCCAGGAGAGTCGGGTTATCAAAATAGAACTGGATGAATACACTCATGTCGCGAAGCTGTCAAACTAAGAGGAAAGTCTCAGGGGGGTCAGAGGATAGAGTTGCCATAGGATCTGTGTCTAGACGCTCTGCTACCACCTACACAGCATATGGTGCAGCCTGATAACCGAGGGGCTGGAATGAAACAAGACCGGTGCATGTTAACGAGGGAGAGTGACCAGATATGCTAATGAACGAGTCCAGCTGCTGCTGCTGCAGGTGAAGCGGAGGGCTGGAGAAAAGGTAGGCGGATGCTAACGACAAGTTTTCTAAATCCTCGAGGCTGCAGGTTGAGCAAGGTTGTCTCTTTACAGTCATCAATACACGTATAGACCGGTCGCTGCTCTCTTATTTCAATCATTATGTTTCATGGCCATGTTTCCTGGTCAATATTTTTGGCCCATTCGTGTGGCGGTGCCAGGGAACTGTGGTGAGCCTGGTATGGGCCGGGGCCAAAGGCTTGCCCACTGAGTGTCTCATAAAAGGCTAACCACACTGAGTCTTACAGCTGGACTGGCCTTGAATCGACACTCGGCCCGGACCATTAGCGGTTAAAATGGGCCGTGGTGTACGTATCCAACTGCTATATGCTCTCCATTATGTTTTATATCTGTTCCCACATTACATCGGTGGAAAAAATGAAGTAAAAACGGCCTGAAAGCAGAACAAGATGTCTCCCATGGCAGAATTAAAACACGTTTTCCTCAATTTCCTTGTGTTTCCACTCAATTTCAATTCTGACGCTCATTTTTCAGGACATATTAATTTGTACCTGCAAAGGCTGATTAGTTTCTGCATTTCTTTTTTTTTTTTTTAAAGCTATTGCAACTACGCGAGCAAATGACATTAAAGGTAGCATACGATGCCAATTTTCACGTTCATACTTTTTATACGTCTACCAGAAAATGTTCACACACTGCAGCACCTCTATTCACCCTCTGTCTGAATGCTTAGCGCCTGTTTCTTTAACACTTAGCTAGAAACGTGCTAGCAGCATTTCGTCGCTCTCCTCTCCGACCTCCAGTTGACACATTTACCTTCAGAAGTAAATCAACTTAGATGCTGTTGTGCTCAACAAAAGGCAAACAAGTCCTGTTGTAGTCATATTTTAATCAAAACTAACATTTTCTGCCCTCAATCTTTCCCCCTGATATTGAGCATGGTATTGAAATTCGATAGTCGTGTTGACTCAAAGTTAGGAGTTGCGGTATCGTGACAACACTCCTCTGTGATACTCTCAGCTGCTGGAACCAACGCCGCTCACTTTATAGGACATTTCCTCTGAACATACGGTGTGCATTCCCTTTCTGTATGAAAGCCTCGCAACACAAAGAGAGGAATGAAAATGGTAAATGCGTCCCAAAGGGTTCAGAGGCCACCGTGCCGTCTTACTAAAACATGAGACCTTTCACTTGGAACAGATGTTGAATTTCAACCATGTCTATAACGTTCAGCACACTGTGACTTTCTGTGCATTACAGAAATGTGCTGCATACACAGAAATGCGAGGCATTCTAGACGTCCTTGTGTATTTCCTGATGCATTTCCTCATTTCACAGTCGACCCACCGCGCCGTCCTTCGCACATGCACGGACACAGACTATCATCCACCCTCCTCCTCCTCCTCCTCCTCCTCCTCCCTACCTGCAGGACCTGAGCTCATTGTTTTTGCCCTGCTGATTAACCTCTCCACGCCCCGAGGAATGTCTCACATTGGGTTCTGGATGAATACGGACTGTGCCGGCACCAGAACATGCCCAGCTTTTTCTAATGAGTTCCAGCCGCTCAGGGCTCTGGGCGAGTTAGCCCCGCTGTGATTGGCACCTGCTTAGGAGGACGGTGCGGCTGTGAAACGGGATGAAAGCAGAGTTTAGCTGAGTCCATCCTCACAGCAATCAATAATGAGACAGCGAGGTCTTATTTGACTGACTGAGATTACGGCAAAGTATGATGTTAAAAATGTTTCATTATTTCAAGCTGCTTGACGTGCCGGCGGCAGGATATTCTATTTGTGGAAGCAGTTTACTGTAAAGTTTACCAGCTCTAGTGCAGAATTATGTATCAGAAAACTTAAATTACTTCAAATAAGTCACGTCTGCTCTGTAAGATTTCAGTAACACAAGCTTTATCCTGTGAGCTGAAGTCAGTGGGCTACTGTATGCATAGAGGCAGACAACTTTTTTGTGGATAATCATTATTGCTGATATTTCACAAGATTTTTTTTAAAGCAGAGATGAGAGCAGAGAATAGAAAAATTGAGGTTAAATGACACAAAGGGTGAATGATCAAGGATCGACGAAGCAGATGTGACCAAAAAGAGGAGGCACAGCTGGTCAAATACTACAAGGAATATGAAAAACAGGTCTGTGAAAACATCAAATACATGCATGAAGCAAAATAAGAGGGAGGAAATTCAGCCATCCAGAGCAGGATGATGGATACTGGCAGCGTTTTTTAGTAATAAACCTCGGAGCATCGCGGTGAACAGACACTGAAGAGCCCCGATATTGAGAGAGGGAAGCTTCTGAATGCCAACTCCATTATCATAAAGCAATAAAAAATGTTTGTCTTTGCTTCGAAAGAAAAACAAGACTTCTTTCTTTTATAAAGGAAGAACTTTATAAAAGTTCTCCCATCAGCTGTATAATTAGAGGAGAGACAAAGAGGCAGTTATTGATTACAAAGGCTGGATATCTGTGCCCTGAAGACACATCGGCTTCTCAAACAAGGTACAAAGGTTTTTATGACCTTCGTTGGCCGACACGTGAGATATTCTTAATTCCTGAGGATAGTACTTTACAGGTTTCTTTATAGAAGACATCTGGACGTCAGGACCGTTGTTGGGTTTGTTTCATGAGCTCAAACGGTCAAACGCAAACACCAACGTAAACTTTAAAATAGCTGAATTGCGTCTGTCATTCTGAGCCCGCGTCAGCACACTCAACATCTGTTTCATTCCAGGCATTCAAAAGCTTGTGAGTCACAAAATGAGTCAGAGCGAGAAATATACTAATGCTTTTATTTTGTTTCCTTCACTCGCTTTTTCTTTGGTCTTTATAGAAGCTATGAAGTATCAGCGTTTGGGGGACAGTTGGGTTAAAACAAGCACAGGACTTTAATCTAAAGAGTCGATGTTTCCTGAAACTAACCATGACTAAACCAAACTGCAGGCGTACGACGAAGGTCCAGTACACCTGGTGTTGACAGTCGATCTGTTCCGGCATGAAGTTATGATGATGTGTTGGATCTGCAGGTCTTATAGCACGAGATGGCATTTTTATCCAACAGTGACAACACAAAGATAAGTTCTGCTAACTTGATGACGAACCCCGCTGCATTTTTTTTTTTTCCAACAAGACGAGCCTCCCACTGGGTTATTGAAACGTGAAGCAGCAGCAGGAAATGTTCAGTTTCCATTAGCAATACATCTTCACAAAAGAGGGCTGATGTCTGACGGCGCGAGCGAGAGCGAGAATGTGGGAGTGAAACTAAACTCCAAAATTCAGTTAGAAGCTGCGAGAGAGCCGGGCACAGTGAGACTTTTGAGAAAAAAGAGCTTTTATGCAAGTTGCCAACGCAGGAACACTTGCTGAGCCAGTCAGTTTAGCGCTAAATGTAGCTTGGGTTTGGCATCAGTTGAAATGCACGGGGTTACAGTGGAAATACATGCAGCATGGTGCGGTGTAAGCTGGCTGCACCGCACCCATGGAGCGAGCACAAAGGGTCCACATATATTAATGTAAATATGGTTAAGTTATGCGCACAGCAAAGGCTAAATTATCACCAGTAAATCCTTTCATGTAACTTTCTCCCGTATCGTTGAAATAGTCAAGTAAAATAGTCACTTGGTGTCATCTTTTACCTGCGACGTCACACTGGATGATATTGGCTAAGCTCCCTCGCAGTCAATCCTAACTTTGACATTGTATTACAGCAGAGACCTTTGAAAACTCACACACCTTTAAGTCAATAAATCCAGCAGTGTGAGCTGGTGAGGCCTGGCTGCCTCCTCTCTCTCTCTCTCTCTCTCTCTCTCTCTAAGCCCTCTTCTGACTGCGGTCAAGAGCCTGTTCTGGGGCAGGAAGGTGTAACAACAGCGTGTCTGCTTTGTTTTGGGAAATGAAGCACAGGATCACATCGATAGCCCCGTCCAGCAGCTCGCAGCCGGTCCCAGGCTCTCTGGGTTAGACGTGTCTGCTCGCTGCCTGGTCACCCTGACAGGACCTCCCCAGCAGGAGTGATGCTTCACATAATGGGAAATCAATTCTATTTTTGTTGCCTGGGTAGGTGGGCTTAAGGAATAATTACTCAGTCAAGGAGTGGGAAGATGGGGGGGAGAGAGAACGAGAGAGCGGGGGAGAGAGTGAGGCTGTCCCTACAGCTTATCCACTGTGGTCTTCCTGCTCCCGCACTGATGTGAAACCAATACCATTATCCAGTTAAATCCTCCGTGGACTGCTCCTGCTCTGTAAGAAAAACAGCAGTGTGAAGCTGCGCCATCGACGTGTGGAGCTCCTTAATGAGATTCCTCTGGGTGCATTCTCGAATTGCTGGGATTTCACGATTCTTTTAGCGCCGACTTCTTGCCGTCTGGCCAGCGGGTCTGTGGGGAGGCAACAAATGATTACACACTTAAACACCCCGGTGCTCTTAACAGGACACTCCATTTGTATCAGTCAGCCCACCAAAGCCCGACTGCCCTAACCTCACACATCCGTCTGAGGAGAGGCAGTAATAGGCAGCTATGAGCCGCAATACTCTTAACTGTCGATCAGATAGATAGATGGATAGATGGATGTTTATTTTGAAGATAATGGTCCCAGCTTTAGGGCATGGCTACCTTGTGAATGACAATTTGCTAATCCAATCACAATAATCTCCAGAGCTTCACCCTCTCATCCAAACATGGTCACCTCTGCGCCAAAAAACAGCATGGCGACGACCGTGATGGCAGTCTTGAGGCTTCAAAATGGTAGTGTACATACCAGTGAGCGGCAGGTTTACACTTACAATCCGTAGGCTACTTTGCTACTTGCTAACTAGGCTAACTAGGCTAAATGACTTTACCGTATTAGCTCGAGTTCGTGGTTGCGTATTCGCAACATCACGTGTTCTCTTCGCTCAATTTAAATCCGGAGAGTGCTGCATTATGAGTTTGTTGTCTTCCAGAATATGGTCACATCCTGGCATTAACACAACAGGCCCGCTATAAGTCCGTGTTTACTGTCAATCAAACGTTGTCTCTTTCCATAAATTGAGTGTAAATGGTGAAATCAGTGTGAACAGCATGTTCGAACAGCTGCTAGACGTCGGCAGGTAAGACTCACTTTAGACACAGAAGCAGACGGGCTGGTAACAGCGACACTGCGACAAGCTGACATCTTTTAAAAAAGGAAAGAAACAACATAATGTTTTCCATTTAATGCCGATTTTTTAAGAAGGCGTGAATGGACGGGGATGTTCTGTAGCTGTGTTGCAAAGTTTTGTAAGTTTCCTCTCACTCAACCAACAACTCGAAATTGTGTGATTTTTAAGGGGAACCTGGGGATTTTTGCGGTGACCGGTTAAATAAAGAAATCTGTGGAAACCAGGAGCGACCTGCTGTACGAGCGCTACTTATTCTTTCTTTGTTCAACAGGACGGGGTTTGTTTGTGGCTCTTTGATTGGTAAGAAGCTCTCCAGATGTGGTCTGGCCCATCTGATGGCATCCCACTATACATTAATTATCCAGATTAGATATGCAGATGCAGATCGTATTGTTAATTCCAGGTGGAAATGGAATCAGATAGTTGGATAGATTACTCTTAACCCTGTTAACCTCCGAGATCACCCAATCAACATCCTGCCAAAAGCAAAAGCACAGTGTTGATTAACAGCTTTGAAATCCGACAGCCTGTTATCTTCCCCCTTTTCTCAAACACACAGTTCAAAACCTGAATCAAACTCCTCCTTTTTCTTCCTCCCCCGGTTCTCCCGCTCCTCCTCCCCTTCCCTCACGCCGCCTCCATCGCAGCAGGCTGTGCATCTTTTGTGAGATGTGTGAAAAACACAATGAAGGGTTTAAGATGACTGAACTCGGGGTTGAAATCTGGATGCATCTCTGCCCAACCCAATTAACACAGAGTCAATAGAGAGCAAATTAAAAAGGCCCCGGGTGGTGGACCTTGCCAGAAAATGCCAACGGAATCAAGACGGTCAAGGCCGGCACAAAGGCACGAACTCCCTGGTTCTGCACAATCCTCCTGAGCTCCCCTGATTAAAGCGAGGGGAGATTATTTAGGTCCTTTTCTTTCACCGTGAGGGTAAATGAGAGGAGAGGGTATCCTTTCAAACAGGGCAAAGGGCTGGGAAAAATGGCCGACTTTGGGAATGGGAACCATTGAGGCTGCTCACTGAGGTGTGAACGACCCTCCTCCCAAAGACAACATCCACAGTGGGGGAAAAAAAAAAAAAAAATCTAAATGAAAATGGAAAACAACTCGGGTTAAGACAAACATTGGGAAATACCAGCCTGTCCAGGGAAACTGGGGCAGGATTTTATATATAACCAACTGTTTATAATGATTTCCATGAATGCCTCAGACTTTTCCACATGGACCGCAGTCAACGTTGTAGCAATAATTACAAATATGTTTATGGTTTGCATTGGCGTATTTAAGCACCAGATTTCCTCCATGGAATAACGCGACGTATGTAACATCGCGCTGAAGTATATAAAGGAGACTTTGTGTACCATTCCTGATTGAAAACGCGTGCGACACTGAATTGTCCTGATGTGGCTAATCCCATTCATCTGTTCCCCTGTGCTCATTATGCTAAGAATTATTTTCAAATACCATACGCATGATTCCTGAGCGTGCCAGGTCTCTGTTTAATGGATTCTTGACCTTTATTTCAAGAGTTATACGAGTGGGTTGCAGGTCTCAGCGGCTGCGTGAATGCCTCACTGTCCTCCCATACTACCGTCATAATTAGGTCCCTCCACTCGTCTAACCAGCTACACTACGTGACTCCCGCTTGTCCAATTTAGTCACAGCATGTCAGACTGGAGGTTAGGAATCTCCAACCCCCTTCCATAGGACCTTTAGTAGATGATCCACCCTCATTTTAGCTGGAGAGCCCCATGGAGACACCTTTCACTGGGCAAAGCCCTCTCCTGGCAGGATGTGAAGCAGCGAGGGAGCTAAACTAATTACAGCTAGGCCTGTCTCCCTCTCTGTCTAAGCCAGGGGCTTACCCAGCACAATGGGGCCTTTAGCAGAGTGCCTATCCTCTTTTAGCTCCACGGTTTGGAAGCACTACGGCCTACAAAGGGACTTCCATTAGTGTAATTAGAGGCAAAATGAAGTGCAGTTTTGTTCTGTATCTGTAATAAGTTGTTTGGCATGTTTTTTTGTCTGTCGTCTTTGTGCGATCGAGGGACCTCGGGATTCTTTTAGCCTTCGTTGAGCACTTGGGTGATAATGAAACACACCCAAAGGCTGAGGAGCCATATCTGATGAGGACCTCTTTTGCTGTTTGTGTTGTCTCCTTTGTGTTGACGCTAAAAGAAACAAAAAGTTAATCTTATTCCCATGGCAGCCGGCGTCTGGGGTAATTTGTGAGGGAGGATTATATCTTGTCGTGTACCTTAACACCAGATTTTGTTCTAAAGTAAAGTGAAAATTCAGATTATTTCACGAGAAGCCTCTTAATACCACTGCGAGGTTAAGATGCAGGGCTGAGCTTCGATATTCACGTGTGTATATTACTGTTAGCATCTGAGCTAAATCCATTGTTTCTTTAATACAACTCAGACTTCAGTAGGTTTTCTATTTTGTGGCTGTGTCATTAAGACCCAGTTGTGTGCAATGTGATTGAACATCAGCAACATAATCAGCTTGATTTCATTGTTTCCTTCCTGGCCATGTCATGAACCCGGCGCGTGTTTCTACTTCCAATCATGCCGCACCGCTTTGAGAGCTCGACATGAGCTGGTAACGGCTGATGCATTGAGTTGAAATGCAGTTGAAATGGAGTTATCTATAAAAATGTTTCCTTTTACGACAAAAAAATGTAATAAGGTGAGAGCTGGCTGCAGGGAGACTGCCAGGAAGCTGAAAGTTACACCGTCTCTTCTTGCTGTTGGTTTGTCATCTCCATCAGAGTTAACATCGAAATATCACAGTAAAAAACAAACACGGTGTAGGGGAGGCTGGTCCAGAGAGGCAGAGGAGGTGGCTTTCTGTTTTTGAAAGAGAAGCCAGACAAAATAGTGAATTAATAGCAATTAGTTGAATAAAAAAAACAAAAATTTTGACCAAAATTCAGGGTAAAATAACTTGACACAGTGGGCTGGTTTTCCTCCCCAAATATTTTGAATCCCTTATCCATCTTTTACGCAAGTGCTTATATCTGATCATTACAAATTATGTGATACAGGAAGTAATTTCTGAGCTTTTATTCAAATGAAAAGGGTCGAAGAGTATTTACAAATACAAAATCCCTGTGGGACCACAAGACAAATATCACAGAAAAAAAGGTACTACAGTTTTTTTAAAGGTGCAATATGTACGAGTTTTAGTTTTAAACATTAAAAATTAACGTCTTATGTTATTATCTAGTGAAGTTAGCCTGCCACTCAGCTAGCACTAACCCTTCCTGGTCCAAGACACTTACTCTGGTGATATGCTTCCCCCTATTTGTTCTGAGTGTGACCTGCATTTGGCATTTGACACTGAAGACTGACAGGACATGTGGGGAGAGCAGGCGGGTGCTTTAAATGTTCCTGGCCAGAACTGAACCATGGACGTTTTGGTTCCATGCTAAACATCTTAAGCCACAAAGGGTGGTGGTTAAAATAGTGTTGTTGTGATTAAATAACCTGCAGTAAATCTTGCAGTAAAATGCTGTCTGACACAAGTCTGTGTCAACCTTGAGTTGCTCTCTAAGAGCAGCTCATCTCCCCCCAGTGGACAGACGCAGGTGTTCAAACCATTAGCCAAACTGGAGGCGCCCAACATCCTTTGGGGGGAGAACCAAGCGGCCCAAGTTATCCCGTCCCAGTAGACCCGACCTGGGCTGAGTGATGGTTTCCCCGGCCCCCTCAGATCGTCGACCTTGGCCTGGGAGAGGAGTGGATGGACGGCGGCCATGGTGTTGCTGCTCATAGCCTGCAGGTGTGAAAAGATGTCCTCCACGGATCGACTTGGAGTCTTTGGGGACGTCCCTTGTTTCTGGTATCGTGTTGCTGTCGGGAGGCACTGCTGTCAAACATGTTTATGTTCAATCAAGACTGTGTGACCACTTACTGCTAAACATTATCTAGACTGCAGCGTTCCAGCTGTTTGAGTGTGTGCGAAAGAGAAATGATTTAAAAAGACAGTGTTACACATTACAAAAGCAACGTGGAGCATTCTGACCTGAATCATTAAAGTCTGGCATGTGCGCCGCTTTCGGCTCCGGGGAACCGAGCTGTGCGGTTTGATGGCGGGTCCGCGGGGTAAAGAGGATGGAGTTTCTGTAGAACGGGTGAACCATGAATTACGGACTCTCTGGCTCTTGGATCGGGGGAGAAAGACCCTGCGAAAACTTTGTTTATCTGAAATTACAGATGATGGTGCCTCGCAGACGGTTCCAGGAGGTATGCAGCACAAAAAGAGTTATGCCCACTTAAACCGCACTGTGAAAGCCTTCTGAAAGAAAAAATGTCACTTGAAGTTTACTACTTAACATTTCAGCCGTATAAAATTTATTACAGAAGCGTATTAATTTAAAGCAGAGGCCTAAAGGGAGCCGGTACCTTCAGGCAGCAGTCGTATTTCGAGTGTCTTCTTCACGTCTGTAAATAAACTTTATGAATCTACAGGGTGAAATGAAACTCGACACACACAAATGGCCAATATATATATATATGGAGCACCGGTGTGATCAACATATTTTCATTGTAATTCT
Organism: Spondyliosoma cantharus; assembly: GCA_900302685.1. Lineage (NCBI taxonomy): Eukaryota > Metazoa > Chordata > Actinopteri > Spariformes > Sparidae > Spondyliosoma > Spondyliosoma cantharus. The sequence goes on along the minus strand of OMLP01008871.1, from coordinate 39,261 downwards.
GCCTGTGGTTTTATAGTCGTTAGCATGGGGGTCCATTTTGGGCCGTGACGGTGATGATGACAGCCCCCGTTGCCCCCTTCAGCTGTGCCGCGTCTCACACTAACCCTGTCGCCTTCAGGGTCCCTCGCCCATCTGCTAATGGGCCCTTCCACCCTCACGGTCAACCACCTGGATATCCGTCACCACCAGCGTCCCAGAGGAGGAGGGGGTCTGATTCAGAATGTGGCCCGGGACTTTGTCGTCATCTCCTCGCCCCGGTCTCATCTAGTTGTCTCACTCATCACCCAACCGAGTCTCACCGTAATGGCGATGTTGAGAGGAGGCTGCAGGCATCGACAACTGGGAACAGGACAGGTGACGGAGAACGTCTGGCGGGCCTGCGTGCTTTTACGAGGCTTGTATCAATGAAAGGCTGCAGTTAACAGGGATCGAGTGTGGAATGTGTGGCTACGAGAGAGCGAGACCACCATGTGTCAGCGTGCCGTCAACCTAAAGACCGAACCAGTTAGATATTCTGCGAGAAGGCGAATGAAAACAACGTGTGATCTCGGCAGCATCGGCTGCTCAATGCAGAATTCTGATTCATTATTATATTATTTTTTCCTTTTTAAATTACATATTCACTTGTTAATAACCAGGAAATCTGTGAAGCAGTTCTGATCAGATTCATGAGAGTTAAAAGTTTCAGAAAGCATGAAAGAAAATCTATTCTGAACTAAAAGGTAATGCGTTAACAAAAGTATATAACTCGGAGTATCTGATCATCACTGTGCTTATGTGTTACATAAAGCATCTCCCACCGACACACACACACACACACACACACACACAGTAACACACACACCCGTACCTGACAGACTGTCAGTACAGTGTACTTCCTGGTGTGCAAGAGACATAAAGGAAGAAGTATAAGAAAAGTTTGAGATGTAAAGACATTTCACAGTTATTGATGCGAGTTTGTGAGTGAAAAAAAAACATTTCTGTGTCAGACTGGAAGTTTCTGAGGATTCAACACTGTTCTGCCACGGCTCTGTTTGAAGGTGTTCGCTAACTTTTTCCTGCTCTGAAGATTTTTTTTTTTTATAGTTGCATCATTAACAAACATGAGATCAAAACACCACTTCGAACTACACGAGCTGATAGTCTGATAGCCCCGTTGTTTTAGCTTTGTGTTGTGTTTGCTAATTAGTCTACTGAGTCGACAAAATTAACTCACAAACTGTAAAGAAAGAAAATGTTTTTGTGCCTGTTTTACTTCACAAACAGTAAATTACAACCGTACACCAAGTTTCTCTCATTTTGCTGCTGTCTCTCCACAATCCCCTTTGTTTGGTCGAAATAAATCCTCGATTCACAGAGTGATATGTGAACGTTTTCAAGGTCTGCCTCTGCCTGCCGTGTCTTCTCATCCCCAGAGTCTCAGTCCTGGTCAGAGCTGCTGTAAATCACCTCTGTAGTGTATCCCCCCTGTCTGCAAACTGTCCTCTGCTGGGCTCAGAGGCTGTGTTCACTGCATGTCTGGTGTCCAGCTGTGTTCACGAGGAGGCCGGTTGACTGAGCCCTGTTACCCTCCGTGACTTATGGCTTACCATGGCTCACAGAGAGCTACTTGCTAACAGTAGCTAGCACGGAACCTAGAGCCAATGAGCAGCAAGTCCAGTATGGTGAGCAGCAGTAAGCGCTTAGGACACAAATATTCTGGTACATGTGGACAAGGCCTAACGGATCCACTGTAAACGACTCAACACGCTGTAGTTCATATTCCAGGCCTATAGGTGGCGCTTGAAATTCACCAAACACAGAGAAGAAGAGACGGAGCATGAGCATAAAGCTTGTGGCTGTTTACAAACAGACAGTAGAAGAAGAAACCGAACACAAGAAGAAGAAGAAGATGAAACCAGAATGGTTTGTGTGGAGCGATAATGAGGTGGAACTGCTGCTGCGACTCACACTCGACTACAAGGAGAGGAAGCTGCAAGAAACACCGACACAAGCACGTAGTCCGCCATTGTTGTTGTTGTTGTTATGAGATGTCGCGGGGTTCAGAGGTCGAAGGCTAGAGGTGGAGGGGTGGGGCGATGGAGTCATCCATACGCAAAGTCTGAGGATTCACCGTCCACACGAGAACGCGAGCGGCGTTGTCGGATTTTTCCATCCTGAGACCACCAAAAAGTGCGTTTACAGGATCCATGTGGGTCGTTTCCGTATGGACGGGGCCTTATTCTGCTCCATATATAAAAGAAAAACATTAACATTATATGACTGCATGTGCATAAATGTGATCTCAGTTGGAATTAACATGCAAACAAAGTAGAGAAACACGATTGCCTTCAGGCAGGACAGGTAGCTTATAGCCTACATGCCCCCATCACAGCCACAAATTCAACCCCACTTAGATACATACACGATACGGAATGATAGGAAAGTGTAATTTACCGAGGGAGAAGATTGCAGCACCGCGGCGTGTGTTGATAATGTGCCCCAGTAAAACAACACAATCTGGCAAATACTCTGCGATATCGTCCCGCGGCCTCGAGGCGCCTCGTCAAATTGTTCCTTTTGTTGTGGTCCTGCACATCAGTCATTGGAATCTGTGCGGGCCCTCCAGAACATCAGGGGAAGATAAAATGTGAGGCTACATGTGAAAATAAAGTCAAAGTTCATCAAATATTCATTGTGATAGAAGATCTGACAGGCGGAAAAAAAAAGAAAAAGTCATTAACGAGGGAAGTTGGAAATGGTTTGAAAGCCAAGTTACTATAATTTACGTCATGCCAAACGTGCCAAACCCATTATTTCAGCGAGGATAGTCACATTTCTTCCTGATACTGTACCATTTGTAGGCCGGCTCCGGAGCGATGCTGCACCCACTGCTACTCAAAGTGAGGAGTGAATAATGAAGTGGATTCGGTGGCTTTGAGGGCAGAGGCGAGGGGGAAGAATTAATGTCAGCGTCGAATTAATAGACAACTGTGCTCTTCCAACCTCAGTGTATGAGGATGAAGGTCCGCTAATTAAAAGCAAAACAAAGAAAAGATGATAATAAAAAAAAAAAACAACTGGTATTGAGGCTGTGTTCCTGAGATGAAAGACACTAATGCTGCTTGTTAAAAGAAAGGCAATTAGACGAGTGAAAGGCTGTTAAATTGAAACTGTTTTCTTTTTTTTCCGTCTACCTTTATCACCTTCTCTTAAAGGAAAGTTTCATACCTCCCTCCTGTGCTTGTAAGGGTTACACAGACTGTTCTATAATGGCCTTCGATGCTCTAACAGCCGCTGTAATTGTCGCTCTGCCCAGGATGTGTGCTCCAGCAGCCTCCTGACTGACATCAGTTTGCTACACATTTCCATGGAAACAGCGCTGCACTCTTGTCCTCTGGTTTATTTACGGACAGGCGATCCTAAACACGCCGCCTGCTGAATCCTCAACTTGTTCCACAGACAGCGGTTGACACCTATTATGGGTAATCTATATGAAACGGTCAAATACGTGCGTCGATCCGTATCTCCGAGGGGAGCTGCGTGGCCTAAGTGCTGCAAAAGTTCCCTGCAAAGCTGCTATCAATATTCTCATATTAAAAATGGATCAAATGACCACATGCATTATGAAAGGTGTTGCTCAGGCTGGCAATTATCTTTAACACTTGAAGGTACGCTATGAAGAGCAGTGCAAGACAGGAAGTGTACAACATGGTGGGACTGCTACGCTGCTTTTAACCCGTCACCTTACCCGAGTAGCTGCTGCAAACTGTATGCTGTCTATAAAACCATGACTGTAGCGACTGTTAGCTTGTTAGCTTAGTTAGCTGTTAGTGTTAGCACTGCTAACACAAAAGCTGTGCTGGGAGAGGGAGAGGTTTTCAGGCATGGGGCTAACTGGTTAGCATGCTAACTTCAGCAGATATCTCAGAAAGTCTTTACAACATTACGTTTATTTCTTCATATTCTGGTGATCAAAGCTTTAAACTACAATTCTTACAAATATCACCATTAACACATACAGTACATTGAGACTATGTAATAATATATCAGTATTTACAGCTTCATGAGCAGCCGACAGGACGCCAAAACACCAATTACTGCTAAAGAACACTTTATTATTCAGCAATGTAGTCGAAAAAATGTAAAAACAATAACAACATTGACAGATTTTTGCCTGCTGGATGGTCGGAACACTGCCCATTGTTTCTGACAGCCAATTATTCCGACATCTCAATAGTCAGAGAAACGTCCCATTGGACCAAAAGCCCATTTGCTCGACAGCCTGTTGTTCAGGAAACACTCTGTTCCTTAAAATCTTACCTTTGTCTTCATGGTGATGATAAACACAGAGAAACGGCTGCGACCGTCAGGTTGGTGAGGTTCAGGTGTCAAACGTTTGGTTTGGTTGAGTGTGTAATTCTGGAACGACGGGTCTCTTCAGCAGTGGGCGTTTTACTTTCGTCAGACAAATTGGTCAAATGTGGATATTTTTCAGACGTCTGGGGAACAACGGCACGGCACCGATGGATGATAATGTTGTCTTACCTACTTGTTTAACAATCATGTAATACGCTGGAGACGAAGAACAGACGCCACCATCACATCTGACTTCTGACTTCAGCGCACTGCACTTCAACGCAGCCGCAGGACTGCTGCATTTTGAATAATGGACATGTTTCATTCTTTCAGCCTCCTCAGTGTTTCTCAACAGGGCGCCTGGTAACACGGCTGCAGGGCCAAAGTTATTAGCCAGCTCCTGTTAATATGCTGAGTACACAAGACTTATGAACTTCACTTGAGTTCTTGAGGTTTTTTTCAGATTTACAAACATAACAAAAAAAACAACCTAAAAACGAATAATTCTTCTTGCAGCTCCTGTTCGGCGAGTTGTTGTCCGATCAGTGACTCAAAGAGGAAAAACTATCTCAGCTCCTCCGTCTTTACAGATAATCAATGCTCATTAACCACAGTTCAAATTAAAGGGTGACTTCAGGTAATCATTAAAGTTAGACGTGTGGGTGGAGTGAGGACGCGTGTGTGTGTGTGTGTGTGTGTGTGTGTGTGTGGTGATGTTAGAATGGGCAGAAGGGTTTGACGACCTAGTTCAAAGAGAATTTGTTTAAAGGGGTAGTTTAATGCGAGATCCAAGCAGCGGAGGAGAGGATCAAAATATTCAGTGGAGCCGGCTCCAGGGATCAGCACCTCATCAGAAATACATGGTTGCCCAGTGAATCCAGCCAAAAACAGAGTGTCAGACTCTGGTGTTCTTCACTAATAAGTCTTAATATCCCGTCCGTCTGAACAAGCCGGACTGGGACAAACTCCTGCTGATGATGTGAAAATGTAAGAAATTAATAATTGAAATAAAAGCGAATGCAAGTTTAGATGTCTAAATGTGCAAAGTGAATACATCTAAGAAGTTCAGCACACACAAAAAAAAGTTTTTTGCACTGAATATTCAATTGATGTTATTTAACAATTTGACAGTTCTCGTGGACGGTCATCAAAAAGCCTCTCACGCTGTAACAAAAGTTATGTCTGGAGGATAATGACTGAGTGTCCTTGGAAGAAAAAAAAAGTCCAGAAATTGCTTAAAATGAGCGGCGCTCAGTGTTCTCAGTGTGGAGAAAAAAGAGACCCGGGAACATGTCTCCTGTATTTATAAATGAATTTCTTTGATGGAAAAGGGCACCTTAATTATTTTTTCTTATGTGTCCAATTTTTGCTCGATTAAGCATGATGGGAGTGTGATTTGGAGATGAGTAATGTAATTACTGATAAAACTAGTCAAGAAGTACAGGCCCCCATGTCTAATTTAAAATGCCTCAGCTTTTCCTTTGAACCTCGTGCAGAAGGACCTTCAGTAAATGAAACACATGCATTTCTCTCGCACTGTTTAGGTGCGCACGGGCAGAAAATCCCTGTTTAGCTTTTTCTCTCCATTCTGTTACCTCTCAAGTCGATGATTAAAATCTGGAATGTTCCAAATTTAATTAACTTACCGTTGTGCTTTTTTTCTTCTTATGCTTCCCGGCAAGGATATTAAAATATGACATTATTCTGAAGTACAAATGGATGCTGAGCATCACTGGAAATCAAAGCTAATAGGCTTTGACAATAATGAAATTTCTTTGCCTCAGATGAAGTAAGTGGAGACTTTTTACTACCAGAGGTTGTGGAAACATTGAGAGACAGCTGCTCTCATGTCTGTTATGTGTCTTTTTATGGACTACTGTATTGTTAAATGTATAAAAAGTGATCCACACTTTGACACGTACTTATGTTCTTCTAACGCAGGAAAGAAGCAATTTCTTTACTTTGATCTGAGGCAAGTAAAATAAAATAATCGTCTCGTTTCCTTTACAGTTACGTCTTCGTGCCCCTGCGACCTCGGGGCAGGAACAAGTGTTGAGACCTGCAGTTGTTGGATTGAACCTCGTTTTTTCTGCAAAACGCTGCCAAATGAAAACTTGTGAATGAGATTTTCACACTTACAGTTTATTTGCTCTCATCAAAAATCAGTCGATGAGTTTTCTGAGCTTTGGTTCCGTTTCTTTTCACACAGATATAAATCCAACGATCGCTACATCGTTATTACAAACCACATGAGAGCTTTCACCCTGCTAATTAGTCAAATGTGTCTGAGGCAGGAGAAAAAAAAAAACAAGAGAAGAAGGTGCTGTG
>OMLP01008871.1:16147-32575 GCA_900302685.1 Spondyliosoma cantharus | reverse complement strand
AGAAGAAGGTGCTGTGCGCAATTTAATATGGAGCAATGGCATATTGACTTTTTCTCATAACCATGCTAATTATCTGGGAAATTTACCAGGCAGAGATAAAAAATGCACTCCAGAAACATCTTGAAATCACGAAACTGCTTCATATGACCAGATACAGTTTACGTGTTTTACTGCATCCCAGGATGCAAAGCGTTCACATTCAAATCTGACTACGGGAGCTGTTAGGCCCAAACTTGCAGAGGACACTTTGATTGGATCACAAACGAATCGCTTCGTTTGTTTGAACGAGACTACTTCCTCTCAAGGGTGTCGGTGCTGATACAAATTTGATGATGATTTCACCAGATGTGAAAAGACCCTAAAAGTTCAGCTATTATCAACGTCATCAGACACTTATTATTATTATTAATATATTATTATGACCGGCAGAAAATGGAGGAAGTCAGGGGAAGTATTGTAAAGAGTGAGAAAGTCCACATGAGGAAGAGGTTAATTAAACATGGACAGTAGTTTCACCCAGGAGACCGTAAAAAGATAGAAGTTAAACTGAAGTCAAGTCATGTACGACTATTGTTAACGTTAAGAAGTGAAGTGATAGGTGTACCGGACCTTTGTCATACAGTACACTTGCTATTTGATCAGGTTTAGGCACTAAAACTACTATGTTAGTTTGGGAAAACATTGCGGTTTGGGTTAAATTAACAATCACTCCTATGAGTGATATCCTTAGAATCGTCTCCGATTAAAAGCCTCATCAGTAAACTAGGATAGTTAATCTCCTAGCTGAGTAAAAATAGAGAAAACTATCAACAGTAACATTAGTTTGTCAAGCAGGAACAGAATGTCAGTTTTGGAGCTTAAGATCAAATGAATCTGGACAGATACGTGTGTTTTTACTCAGTCCAGCCTGCAGTGTAATCATGTACGACTCCATAATGGCACTCCTAAAAGATTTAAAACAGCCGAAGTGACTCGTGCTTGTAACGACTCAACTCGTCACCTTTCCAAGGAGCTCGCAGGAGTTGAGAGAGCTGCTGAGGACGAGTTCACTTCAGGTTTCTGCGCTCAGGTTAGTGTCGTGTTGGCATTTTGTAAAGAAGCTGCAACTCAGCAAGAGTTCCTCCCTAACACAGCTGTTAATGGTGAAACTCCATAACATGTACACAATGTAGGACACACACACACACACAGATACACACACGGAGACATAAATCATTGTGACTTCCTGTCTATGGACTGTGAAAAGACATGAGGACAGGGTCTTGAGACGGGGTCAAGGGGAGGGGAGGTTGGCAACAGGACACAGATGAGCCATGGAGAGAGAGAGAGAGAGAGAGAGAGAGAAAGATGGATGGGAGGTTGGATCGTGCCCGTTAATCACTCCAGGACGATGTACGTGTGTGTTTGTGTGTCTTTGACTGTTTCCAGACAAAATATCTGACTTTTTGAAAATGTTTTTTGCTGAAGTCTGAGCAGAGGAGAGACTGTAAATCAACCCTGAACCTGCTTATTTTACAAATAAACAACCCTCCCTCAGAAGAGTCCTCTCCTCCACCCTGAAAGCAGCGCATCGTACAAAAATGAACAGCAGACAACAAACTAGCAATCTACCCGTGTCAGGACTGTGCCTTCACGTTGACGAGGTACCAGAACCGTCAACAGCACATCGTTTGTGTTCCTAAAACAGCAGTTTCCAACCTCTCATCACAGGTTATTAGCGTGCACGGTGTTCAGACTGTGAGCAGCTCGAGAAAAGATTGTTTCTTTTGCCTTCTTAGGTGTCTGGTGAAAATATTAAGAGCACAGCGAAAAAAAAAAAAAAGAGAAACTGGGAACCCAACCAAACCAAACGTGTCCCACAAAGTGTGAAGTCTGTTAAGCTAAGAGAGAAATATAAAAGGAGGTAAAATGATAATATAGCTTCTGATCTTGGGCTGGATTCAGCTCTAAATTTTAATGGGCACAAACCAAAAAAAATCCTGTCCTTTCTCTCTTTATGCTTTACTATGGCAGTTGTCCTAAAAACACTGTCTCACCTGTTAACTACTTAGTTTAAAGCTACCTGTGATGGATGTGCAGTACGGACATCTTAATTCCATTCAACAAACCCAGTGAATTAGACTTGCGTAGCTCTGGCATCAGCTCTGGTGTCGGGGGATAGAAACACTCTGCCGTGTTTGTATTTCTTTGAACCGATCAGTCATCTTTGGCGGCGCAAAGCCGAGGATGCAGCGACGGTGCCAATGCAAAACAGCGCCGAGGAAAGATGCTTTGCACGCGGGTTGCATGTAAATTAAAATTAAGGTAACGTTCACATTAAGCTCGATGATAATCCGAGCAAAAATCTGAGAGGAGGAACGCTGCTAGCAGATTTGTCAGTTGATGATTATTTTATGACGTTAACAAGCGTCCCAGTTTACACTCGATACTCTGCCTCGAACACAAGTCTTTGTTTTCTCCTCTTGTGCACTAAAACTAACCAACCTCTCTCGTGTCTGCAGTTAAATACAACTGTTCAATGCAAATGTAGTTTCCCCCAGCTTCTTCTGCCCTGAGAAACTGAGATGATGAGATTCAAACAGACCCGGAGCGTGCAGAGGTGGCGGCTCAGTGTTGTGTTGGTCTCCTTGTGAACTGGTGCGTGACTCCACCCGGACGATGTCGGCACGGAGCCACTGGAAGATAACTAGCTCCATCACACCCTCGCGCTGTCCCGCAACTACAGCTGCCAAGGCCCCTTTGATCCGGCGTCCCCGAGTCCCAGAGAACGCGGCGCCATGTGTGGGTGTGACCTGCCGGAGACCTCGCGCCTCTACCTGCACCTGTGGCCACCGGAGATTCCTCCGAGAGGCCATTACATGATCACGGCTGACAGAGCAGGACTCGGCTCTGCCTCCGGGCTCAGGGCTTTTCATGATTTGAGGATGAGCGAGCTTTAAAGTTCAAGCGTGCAAGCCAAAAGTCCTGCACGCCACGCTGTCAGACGGACAGTTGTGGCACTGGAAGGGGCTCGATGTGGTATCTGCAGAGAAGACGAAGGCACGGTGCTCATAGGTCTCGATGGATGTGTTATGTGCCGCGGCATCCTCTTTGGCTCTTTGGGTAGATATTAACTCAGCTGGTTGTCCATCTATGTGAGCTGCTTTGAGAAAACCCTTCATTTCCACTTCGTTTGATGATGTTATGCCAACTGGTCTGGAACAAAAGGCAAGTTTCTGAGAATATAACACGACCTGAACTCTGCATATTCCAGTAAGTGCAGCACATGGATGTGATAGTTTTGGCCGCATACAGATATATTTTTTAATTTTTTATTTTTGGTGCCCTTCAAATCGTCCGTAACGTACGAGATGTAATGTTGAGTTAACTCTTACCCTGAGTCACAGATTCCAAATGAGTCTTTTCAGAGCGCTCATTTGCAATTTGAACGCTGATTTGCAATGATGCCTTCAATTTCCATAATGAGAGCGGGAGTTCCAGTCGCCGGCATACAAGGCTTTACAGTACACAGGCTGTAAGAAAGCTGTCAGAGTGGATTCATTGTCTGCTTTATGGTGAATCACCATGGCCTGGAAATAATTCATCACAGCGGCGAAACAGCTGTGGAGGGAGAAGTCTGCTGTGGCTGTTATCCCTAAGTGCCTCTCTGCTTTTGTCTGCATGGTTCGGCTCTCTTCGGTTCACACGGACACTGCAGATAGAAGCCCGGACGTGTAAAGGTCAACCTGTTCTCTTAATTGTTCGAGCCTGAATATGCTCGCTGCCGGTGTTGCTTTCAGACGGGCAGCAGCGCGGCGAGAATGTTGGTAAAGCGTTTGGTGTTGCACGCGTACGTATCTGCATGTATCCTGCACTGTGTGTGTGTGTGTGTGTGTGTGTGTGTGGTTGTTAAGACTCTCCTCTGTGCGAGCCCTGAAGGTTGGCCCAGACTTCACTGTCATTTCTCATCCTAATGGTTCCTGCCACATCCTCCTGCCAACACGCTGCTGGAGAACAACCAAGAGCCAGGAGGAGAAAAGAAAACTCACCAGACGTTCAATCTGTCTCGTGCTCTCTCTCAGAACAAAAGTCACTCCACGCTTTGGAGAAAGGAAACGATAAAACAACTGCTCTTTCCTCTTTTTATGTGCACATACTGATACGTGGTGGTAAATCAAAAGGCTCGTTATAGACTCGATCCAGTCGGATACATTAGCACAGATTCACCTTCATGATATATTTGTCAGTTCACTCACAACTGAATCCTAATGCTTTCCCTATTAGTTGGTTCAATCATATTTACTAGCTTGTTTTGTTCATTATTTTACTGTTTCATCGGTTAAAAATGGATCAAATAACTTCAAAGATGTTGCTCACAGTGACAAACCAGCATTTATAAAATCGTTCAGGCCATTGTTTTGGATTTATGACCCACAAATTTACTGTTTTAGTTCACTCTCACCGCTCTAATCAACCAGCAGCAGGCAATTACTTTAGCAAAAAAAAAACTTTAATAAACCAATAAACTGTAATCTGCCTGTTCAACATGTGGTGAAGATTGTGCAGCCAGATATTTTCCCGTCAGGAGTTGGTGGGCACCAAACCAAAATACCACTTTTGTCCACAGGAACAAGTCAACAAAGAATTAAACTCTCTTGTCCTTTAATTCCGTTTAATGAGCACCGCCACCGCTTTGATCCGGCGAGCACAGGCAACAGTGACCAACTGGTTCTTGTGCACAAACCTAAGAAGACGGTGTGAGACGGGAGAGGAAAAGAAAACTGAACTGAAACTAATTCAAACTTGCATAAAGAAACGTTACTGTCGCCGAAAAACACGCATTTATTCTGACAAATCATGTTGCGTTTGCTTAAATCGATCATAAAGAGGCATCAGTATTACATAGAGACTGTTTCATATGTTTAATATTGGACTTAATTGTCAGTCAGACAGAACAACATTTCCACATGAATGCTAATATTGTTCCTTCATCATACGCTCGCTATTAGTTTGGGTTTAGGCACTGAGACTCGGTTAGCGTCAGGAAAACATCGTGACGTGGCTTAAAATAACCGGCGTTACGAACCTACAGCGTTAAAATAACTTGTTTTTTAACTGGATACAAACGACGGTCACCTGAGGGAAAGTCTTGTGCTGATGCGACCCAACCGTCCGTCCACGACCTGCTGCCTGAGTGGACTCGTCGCTCTTTATGCTGCTTCACTCGACTTGCTCCTCGAGCCACCAGAGGTCACCGTATGATGAGGACAGGCCGTTTTAAAACCAGTTTCTACTGGTAACATTTAACAAACTACAGAGGTGACAAAGGAACACAAATGGAAGTGAACTGCTCCTGCTAAAGGAAAGAAATCAAAATGGGATGTCAGGCGGTTTTAATTAAAAACTTTGAGAGTTAGAGGAGTGAGATTTCAAGTAAAACCTACGATTCATTTGTAAGTATAATAATGGAGGCACTGATCCAGAATGATCAACCTGATGCAACTCTTCCAATTATGACCGCATCCTCTCTCAGCCGCTCCGTCTGGTTCTCGGAGCAGATTAAATTAATGCAGTCGATCTGCGACGTCCTCCACACTCGCTCGTGTTTGTGGCAGTTCTTGGATTCGAGGCTGCACTTGGCAAATCTGGTGGCACCGACTGTCAGCGAGAGATAACTTCATTTCTGGAACTTTAAAGGATTTAATTAGCTGCAGTCATGTACTGTGACACAAACTGCTCGCTTCTTGGACTTAAAATCTTTTCTTGTTAGTGGCTGCAGAGTGAAGAGAAACGCTTCCTCAGCAGGTAGTGTGGGCCGCTTGTTGTTGCATCCATCTTTCCGTGGACGGACGGAGGGGGAGCTTTCATTTGCTGCTGTTCGGGAGACTGTTTTGTGTTTTTGCTCTTAGGCGTTCATGCGTCACTTTCTGCCTGCAGAGAAAATTCGCCTTCGACGATGATTCCTGACTTTTGAAATTGGTTTTGGCAAAGACGATGAATCTGTGACATCTCAGTCAGGAATTATGAGATAGCCTTTTTTCTTTTTTTCTGCAGCAGCACAAATTAATTATAGTTTTTCTTTAAGAATTTAAATCTTGCTTTGTGCAGTTTAGCTTTTCCAGCTCCTGCTATCATTTTTTTTTCCAAGGTTGCCTCAGATGAAGGCCTGAAATGTCAAATGCAAATGCAGCTGCCGAGGTGTTTGGACCCTTCCTCTTTACTGCCTCCTCTGTTTTTTGTTTTTTTTTACCCTCCCTTTTATTCTGTCAGTCAGTTGCTTTCAGTGGCCCCTCCAAAAACCCTGCTTCTCCCAGGAGGGACGCGACGCTCTGATGTCACTCACTTCTATCACCTTCGCTGGGCTCCATGTGTCAGCGCCACAATCTGCCTCTCAGAATCACCTGCAGCACAATGGCCGCATTGTGCGCTTCACAATAAGGTGTTTAAATTTTGAGTGGCTGCTGGAGAGTCTGCCAGCCGGCGACACCGCCGAGGAAAAGATCACACACAAAACATTTTGACTTGACTCATCATTCATACGAAAGCAAAGTGCAATTATAGAAACTATAGAGTTATCCATTGATTAAATCTTTTTCATGATTATCTTCAAAAATCTATTATTTTGATGCATGAACTATAAACACTTTTTAGTATAAGTGAGAAAGCATAGGTACAAATAAGTGCAGTATACATGAAATATATATATCAGCATCAGCAGCTCGAGCGTCTGTAACTGTGCAGCCTAACATAGATTATATAAACATTTATTACGTTGTATCATCCGTGTTTCCTAAATGTCAGCAATTAACTCAAATAAAAGAGGTCGGCTATCAGCTAAGATGGATTTTGTTCGACTGTCGTTCATCAAATCGCTCTGAAAGTAATTTTAAAGACGTCTCTCTCCACTGCCATCATCGTAGTCCTGATGTGGACATTCATTAAAACAACATGTTTATAATTATGTCTCTCGGTGTGGACGGACCTTTAGACTTCAGACTATCTGACAGAGCACCTGTACAAAGTGCTCGAAGCGGGCTGGTACTCTCCGGCACACAGCAGCACTTCTACATTTCACTCTTCGGCGTACTGCGACATTTTTCCTGCACACTGGCACTTATCACAAAATGGCGGTACTATTTTCTGCCCTCTCCATATCAGCTTCTGTGGGTGATTCATAATGGCCCCCGAATAAACTCATCACCAGGGGAGGCTTCGTGACGATTACCTTCCAGTTTTTTTTTTCGCCCGCCGGCTTTTCTCTGTCGGGGCTTGAGGTGCTTTGTTCGCGATACGCTTAAGTAAAGAGAAGAGACGGCATCCAGGGACTGACGACCGCCAACATAGTCGGACCGGCCATCGGGAGCAGTCCCGGTGGGCCGCTCGTTCTTGGCGCTGCTCGAGCGTCCTCCTTCTTAACCAGTCGTCTCTCCCCTCTGCACGCCAATATGTGAATAAAGGACACTTATTGTTTTCCACTTTGAGCACAGAAGGGCAGTGAGTTTGAAAGACGAGGGCATTTAGGAGACAGGATACGTCTGATGGAGTAACCTTTTTAAACAAATCCAACAAGTTTAACTTTTTGGAGGAGAAATCAAGGAACGTATAAAGTTCAGTTAAGTTTTATGTTTTTTCTCTTTCATAATCTCTTTCCAAGGCCGGGCTGCTATTTATGCTTTTTTTGAGAGGATCAGACTGAAAGAGAGACACGTGTGTGATAGAGTGATTTGCAAAGTGGTGCATAATTGTGAAGTGGGAGGAAAATGATACATGGTTTTAAAAAATAATTTCACAAATAAAAAACTGGCGTTTTTGTTTTTAAAAATATTTGAAAATCATGTATCATTTTGCTCCCACTTCACAATTATGCAGCACTTTGTGTTGGTCTATCACATAAAATCCCAAAAATTGTGGTTGTAACGTGACGAAAGGCGGATGAATACTTTTGCAAGCCGCTGTATTTTCATATAATTTGCATCCAGCATTATTTGCCTGAACTTGATATCATGATTGAATAATAAAAATAAGAACCATGTGGCAGTAAAATGTACCCTTTAACCAGACAAAGAGTAATCTGAGTATACAATCCAATATGGACCAACAGCCTGAAGGACACATGCTCCATGTCTGTGTGTGTCCGACATGAAGTCAATGATCATGTGATCGTCTTTACGCTTCGTATCTCTGATCGGCTGTTGGCCAGGATTCAGGAGGTTCATCCGCCTCTTGAAATATTGTTTCTCATTCTAACTCAAAGACCCAACCAGTAGTGTCTTCCTATACTTTAAGAGCATGAATGCATTCTCCCTAATGCTCCATAAAACGAGTCTGCAGCCGCTCATATAGGGTGTAACCTAATGATCAAGTTACTCATGTTGCCCGCTGGCTTGGTAACGGTCTGGAACATTTTATTTCTTCGCGTAAGTCACCCGGACGTGCGCTGTATATCAAATGTAAGCTGTGCGAATGAATAGCTACATCATGAATGTTGTTCTTGTGCAGAAAAAAAAAAAAAAAAAGAGGAGATGATGCAAGAGAGGAGTAAAAACAGGCAGACTGCGTCGTTCTCGTCCCGAAAAAAAAATCTCTAAGATTTGACACGGACATCTGCAGTCTGCATTAATCATAAACCCTTAACATCCGTCTCCGAGCGCTCGCTTGGATCTGTGACAGCTTGAGTGTGTGTTTGCGTGTTTATACCCGTCAGCATATGCATGTACTGTCAGTGTGCATGTGTAACGTGTGTGTGTGCTCAACCAGGTGTGTGAGCCCGGCAACTCAAAGTCGACGTTTTCCAGACAGACACATCTGTCGTCGCCCTCAGGAAGATGACATCGTCCTCTCACACAGACCGTCGACTCTCCTCTGATAGTTAATGCCTCATTGAAAGCCATTTGCTAGCCTGTTCCTTAATTGTGGCTAATAATCCAATCACACTCTTGGTATCAGTGTGCCAAGCGCCATTAAGATAAAATGGGGACATCAAGGAAGGAAGCAAGGAAGGCAGACTAATGACATTCACGAGAAAGCGAGCGTCTGGTTCTAGCTGCAGGTCCAGAGTCCACTTTTGAGTTGATATCATTGAGATTTAATGACTATCAAATAGACACGAACACTTATTACCGACATAAAGTGGACAACTTTCATTCTATCTCCTGAAAATAATTTTATTAGCTCTTATAGATCACCCTGTTTCAGACAGCTGACACTCGGGATGTTAAAGTGAAGAGTCGCGTCAGTCTGAGACCACGAGGCGAAACACTTGTGTTTGAAATTGATTCATTTTTTGTTTTCATTACAAACGATAATATCGTCAGAGCAATTTGAGTGACAGGTTGCATCTTAAAACATTTTACTCACAAGTAATCACGAGACGTTTTGTGAAACACGTCAAATCCAGTTGTTCTCATTGACAACACGGCAAATTCTGCAGCCTGGTCGCTGGAAGCTGCCTGTAGCCTGTCACTTGTTGAAGGTGATAGTCTGAGTCAGGCGGTGGTCCAATGGGTCCTTCACGGGACTTTCATTTCAAAGACCAGAGTCTTACAATGCAAACCAGTTGTCAGCAAGCTTTATTTTGAAAGGATCGTATGCTAACTTAGAGGGTCGATACAGCATCATACTATGAATCTTAAGGACACTGGCCAAGTTTGGATACAGAACATGCTGGTCTAATCAGCTGGGTCAAACTTGTGGAGTCCATGCTATCATTACACACCAAATACTATCAGATATTCTGAAATTCATGAACCCTTTTCAAAGATTTTCAACTGTTCAATAGTATTACATTCAAAACAAATGCAGAATAGAAGTATCTGCACCAGTGGTTTTGCATATTTCACATGTGAACACAGCACCTGCTGCTGCCTGCTGCCCGACATCTCTTTGAGTAATCTGAAGTCATCGTGCAGCTGCAGCAGCCGGTGTAGAAACTGAAAAAGATGTAAAGAGAAAGGGTTTGGCCTCGGAGCGTTTGCTTTGGCTGCGCTCGCTCAAACGGCGGGGCCGAACAAATATGAGGCCGTTACGAAGCTGCTTGGCACCTCGGTATTTTTCTTGCTCCTAATGATTTCAGTTGATATATGCATCCCTCGCTCCAAAGCAAACACAGCATTTTAATTAGTCTGGTGACGGCTGACCAGGTTGCTATAGAGAAGACTTTGATGCTCGCTTTATGAAACATGTTTGGCAACTGCGTCAAAGCTCGAGCTGTCTCCGACACCCCATAATGCGTCTGACGACAGCGGGACAAATGTGGCGAGGAGATACTGAAGGCTTGTTCGCCACATTTACTTTTTAACATTTTCTGAGGCCCACTTAGGAAACTTGAACAGCCTCCAGGTGAATTAGTATGGACGCGAAGCTTCGCACTAACAACAAATGTAGTCCAAATGTAGCCCAGCCCGAATACTAATCTGTCATCCACGGGTGAAGGCAACAGAATAATGGCGCTTTGGAAAGCAGCTCTGTTTGGATACGTGTTTTTTTTTTTACTGTTTGGGAATCCAAGTCTTGCTGGGAGGAGAACATTTCTACTCTACGCTCGTCAGTCTGCGGTGTGGAGCTCAGCTCGCCTGAATTACTCATGAGGTGGACGAGCGAGGAGAAGGTGACCCATTTCACTGTTCCACTTCTGTGGCCTCCAGTCTCTTCTGAGTCTGACAAAGTCGCTACGATTTCCATCGAGATGTTTTTATTCACGTGTTCAATTAGTGCATAAAAGCAGGTGGATGGAAATGTTGGGTGGTGCTGAAGCAGAAAAACAGCAGGCCCTTCCTACTATAATTCATATTTTCTGTGGGAGTTTTCTCGGAGGAGGAACTGCAACACCTTCGCTCCAATAACTGAGAATCATAAATCAGTATTGGTTGAACTTGTGTCGGCAGCTAGATGAAGCCAAGCGTAAAGAAATGATTAAAAATTAATTGAAAAGATGATGTCTCACAATTTTAATTGCACACACACAGAATATACATACACACATTCTGTATATGCACAAAGGTAGTTTAGGTGTTGATAGATTTATAGTTGACAATAAATAATATAAATTACTGCTTTTGAGTCGGTGAACTGGATTCTTTGGACATTTTGGTAAATAAGCAATACACTTTTTTACAAAGAGGCAGATGAGAAGATGATTCAACGTTCATACATGAACCCTTACTAAATCAATAAAAAGAATATTATTATTAAATAATTACTATAATTAGGTAATTAGCTCAGTTTTTAAAGACTGGAAACAGGTGTGATGTTTTGACGTTACCGTAGAAACGTGAGAAAAGAGCGCCGAGTCAAGTTTGCGTCCTTGAGCCGCTCATAGCGTGCGTTTGCTAACATCCAGGGCGGCTGAGACGTCGAAATAAAGATCGCAACACACACAGAGGGCGACTTCACACACAGTTCAGCAATCTGTGGAAAAACAGATGATAGCGCGCGTGTGTGTGTGTGTGTGCGTGTGCTGCATGAATGTGAAAACAATGTGTCGTGTGAGGTTTCAGATTAGTCATAAGTTGGCTGAAGTTCAAGCTTTACAAACAATATGACACGTTTGACTGTGACGTAGTGAAGACGCAGAATAAAGAGTCTGAGAGCCGCTGAGAGAAAGTGAAACAGTGGCTGCTTCAGATAACATTTGTCTGAACCGATTACGATGGGAAACACTGAACCCTGATGCTGAGACACTGTCTTTATTTTGATCCACGGCACCAACAAGAGCTGCTTGTTCTTCTTCTATTTAAGTACTTAACTGTGTTTACACAATCTCTCTGAAAGACTCAAATCAAATACGCAGTTCGAGCGAGGATCCACCCCGTCGCCTTCCATTAAAGCCAGACTACATCCTCGTCAGTTAAAAGACACTAAAACACTAAAACACTCTCCGTTCTCTCTCAAACCTCCCCCAGCAATAATTTTCCGACAGTCCCTAAAGAGAGAGGCAGAGATGGGACAGCCAAATGAAAGTGAGTTGATAGCGAACGTCATTCTGCAAAGCTTGGATGTCCTTCTCTCTTGCACGGAGCAGCAGAAAATGCACCGGGAAAATGTCACGAGAGTAAAATATGGATGAGCAGCCGATCATATGACACATGTATGTGCTCACCGGTACCTTCCACGAGTGCTTGAAAGTCATTCTGACTTCAGGCGATTTCAGGAGGAAACACACTTTTAAAATGCCCCCAAAAACCAGGACACATTATTTAATAATTCATCCCACTACATTATTCATCAGCGGTGGATTTTCTTGAATGGATCCTGTTGTCTCGGACTGTAACCACTGCTGTTTCTCAGGTCCTCAGATTTGATGCTGAGCTTTTAAGAGCGGAGCTAATGACATAGGTGGGCGGACGGAACTTTTTTTTTCCGCACTCTTTATTTCTGCTGGTTCCTCTTCATCATCTCATTATCATCTTTTTATGGTTGCTTTCTTTTAGGACTGGCTGAGACTCACTTGGATGTGTCTCACATTACGGTTACCCATCATCCGGCTTTTATTCCTTCTCCATTAGGCTAAATGTTTAATTCGTCCTTGTCACTGTGGGTACATCTAAGGGACTGTCATTGTGGGCACTCTCCACTCACAATAGCCTTTTTAAAAGGGAGAGAGCCAACGCGCTGGTTTGGTACTGTCAGTCACCGCCATCAGAGGGTCGTCCAAAGTGCAGAGCAAGTTTTAGCCGATCTTTGATCTCATTCATCATCCGTCCAGGTGATTGGCAGCTGATCGCTGTTTGTGTGCTGGTAGCTCTGCCTCGGGCGAGCTGACGCGTCTGAGTTCGAAGTAATCCACAGCTGTTAATTCAATGACCTGCAGGCTCCCTTATGAATAAAATCTCACTCATCATCATCATTATCATTTCCTCATCAGGAACAATCTCAGCAAAGTCTACCCAGAAGAAAGTTGGATGAAGTTCATACCTTTGATGAAAAATAACACCTATAACGAGTCCCATGTGGTGACAAACTGTAGGAGGAGGCCGGCACCAAACTATATCATAAGCATCATTCAAAAGTTCGCCGCTGCCGTCTTCAAAAGTTTTTTTTTGTGTCAGGAGAGTTGTGGCGCGACAGAAGAGAGTCAGGATGACATGCAGCAAAGAGCCGCAGGGTGGAATCAAACCCAGAACCGCTGCAGCGAGGTCACACGGCCTCAGTACACGGAGCGCTTGATCTCAAAATTGAGCTAGAAAGGCGACAATCTAAAGGAATAAATTATATAGTTCTTGTAGTGTCTGAAACTCTCTCCATTCTCCAATAAATGTTCAACTTTTTCAAATCTTTTAAATCTTTACAAACCCTTCACCCCCCATCATGTCCAGTAGGAGAGCGTCAGCGTCTTGCAAGTTTCTCTTCTCAATCATTCAGGTTGCTCCTTTAATCTGTCACCTGTCTGTCTTCACCAACAATATATAAGATAAACACCTTCAGCCAGATGCATAAAAACTAAAGCTGACACAGACACATTCACACACATTATTTTCGTCATCTGATTCGGTCCCATCTCAATTATTGTGGAAACAGGCGCTGATGCATGAGCTTCATTTCCACCCAGACGATTACACAGAATTGGATGTAGAAACGCCCTTAAATACCTGCGTGCACAACGATACTCCACCACTCATGGAACAAATCCTGCTCGCAGCGCAATTAAGTTTAAGCAGCAAAACTACTCGGTTACATTTAGGAAAACGTGGCAATAGTTCATTGGAAAGTGAAGTGTTTCACTTTCCAATGAACTATCGTCTTTCACCAGAATTAGGCCGCCTGACTGGTTTCGTGCCAGTCGAGTCGGCGCTCACATCTGGCGAGGCCTCGTCTCCATCCTGCTGCAGTAAGGTCAGCTGTCCCCTGCTGCGTCTGCAGCCAGCGAGTCCCTTCTGTGTCGAACAAGCTTCATATTTGTGATGCATCTTGAAATTAGAGATGTGTGTGCAGCTCAGAGATTCAGCCGTACTTTTTTTTTTTTTTTTCGGTACTTGCGGACGAACAGGGACCCCTGGACCCAAACCTTCATGTTGAATGTGACAGTTCATTCTGCATCTCACGCTCCCTAATGAGTGGACAGTTTGAGCAGTTTCCATGGAGACGGCTCGCTTAATCTTCCTCACATAAGGAAGTGTGGTTCTGTGACAACAGGTGACGATTCAGACGTCTCCATGACAACAGGGCATGCAGAAAAATCTTCTGCAAAAGACTCGTAAGTGGACTTAAAAGTAGAAACAGACGAAACAGCACAAAGGCAATATATTAAAATGTTTGACTTGAGTTGGGACAGTGGCACCAAAAAACTGGGAAAAAAAACCACCTGTTTGGATCGTTCCACAGGTGAACAGGTGACGTTGCCTCTGTGTGCACCATCAGTGACACAGAGGTGTAATAAATACACAATAGTTACATTTTTAAATAATCAAGATAATGCAATTAGAACCGTTACCCACAAAAGTAAAAGAGAGCAATAATCAAACACTGTGATTAAATATGCAGTATGCACACTATGTTATTAGTGTTTGAGCACACAGCGGGGTGCTAAAAGATTTATAGGTAAACAAGAACAAAATGAAAACAGGAGACGGCACTGTACCCCCTCCTACGCTGCCTGACCTGACTGACAAGGAGTATAATCATTTGGACAATCGGGCTGATAATAACAGTGTGTTTGCTCCTGGGTACACACTGAGCAGCTCTGTGGATGCTGCTCGCCATCTTGTCCTACCCACAACCTCTGTTTATGCCCACATCCAACCTGCTTTTCTGTGAGTTTTAAATTACCAGCTGCCACCTGTAATATACGGCAATTTGCTCCCACATTATTGTCGGCCGCCACAAGGTCAGCAGCACTTCCCTTCCGACACTTGCTTACTATTCTTCACTGGTGTTAAACAAAGAGTTCCTATCAGTACACCGTGAGCGACGCTCGTTATCGTTTCTGATGCGGTTATGGCGTGATTTATGTGGCCCGTTGAACTGTAACCGTGTGCTGATGAGTCCGTGGAGGTGTCATGCAGTCTGTTGAGAACTGGACCTTTAATGGTGTGCGTAGTTCACTGAATTTAAGACGGTCCTGACATTTAATGCAATCTCTCTACTCACGCTTACTGAAAGGTGTTGGCACGGAATCACAGAGGTGAGACTCAAGGAGAATATGCACATGGTGACGTCGAAGAACTGGATTTCTTTCTTGCTTCTGAGAATCATCATGTTTATACGTTTTCTTCAGTATTTAAGTATTTCAGTGATACACATGTAGGAGATCCTGCAGAAACTGGTAAGACAAACTAAGCACATTTACAAAAGGACCTTAAACACAAGACGCAGGTGAGTTGCAGACTAAATGCTGCATCAGAGCCAAAACCAACATATTTTTAAATACGTTTCAATAAAAGTAATATTTTACTTACTTACTTTATTCTGACTTTTGGGCACATTGGATGTCACAGGTGGATTAATCTCTCGGTGGTGTCACCGACTCACACTGGATTTATGAGGCCAATAATGTTGCTGATAATTAGGAGAACAAATTATGGTTATGATGAATACGCTGATATTAATTACTGACGCTGATTTATCTCCAGTAAGCTGATACATTGTCCTGGCTGACATTTCAGTAGGCAGAGGAAAAAAAGAAAACGAGTTGCGCAGCGATCTGTCCTGGATACATATTTGGCACTAGTGCCTTTTAACACCTTCCCGTCAAAGACCCGGGGCTTACGTGGATTTCCCAGGCCGGTCATAATCACTATCAACAGATTATCAAGAATAAGGTAAGCCTGTTCCTATTTACACAGCTTTGCCCTGCGAGTGTGAGCATATATGTGGGAACACAAACCGATCCGGGATCACTCAGTCTGTCGACAGGCTGGAATGGTGGGAGCGTTTGATGGAGTGAAGTAAGCTTCTCCAGTGACCTGTCAGGAATGGGGTCCGGTCCAACTGGAGCAAGACAGCCGGGGGAAATCCTGTTTGATGTGTCCGCCGTAGGGCCGTGAAGCCGACGTCCGGGGCCCAAAACTGGAACTCTTGTTGTTTGTGTTTGTCAGTTTTTGATTCCCCACCCAGGGAGAAATGACCCTGTGGGCCAGCTCAGGTTTCACAGGCAGAATTTAAACACTTCTGCCGGGGAGACCAGACAACCTCGCTGCAGTAGTGGCCAATTAGGATCAAGTGTCAGCTCGTTGACATGTGAAGGACGGAATGTGCGAGCGGTTGGTCAAACAGGGACAGGGAGGTAGTGTTGGTGGTGACAGGCTTTGTCACAGACGTGGGGGAAGGATTTAAAACACATGGCTGCTTTGCCACCAGACGGAAACCTTCACTTTGTCCAGACTGATTGGATAATGTACATATGTCGAGCTCCCTCTGTCTTATTTGTTCTTTCCTTCTCTTTTACTTTTACACTCTCCCTGACTGATTTGTTGATTTGCCGACATTTGAGTCCTGCTTTTTGTCCTGTTTGGG
>OMLP01008871.1:4737-16127 GCA_900302685.1 Spondyliosoma cantharus | reverse complement strand
GGGAGCTGTATGGGTTTAAGTCTTCAAACTGGCCCGGAGCAAATATAGCTGGACGAGCCTCCACCAGTCAAGCCTCTATATGCTACTGTTCCCATAGTGCACATGCTGTAAAAGGTTACGCTGATGGATGTATATTCGTACACTGTGGGGAGAAAAAAAAAACTGTCAAGGCCGAGCTTCAGAGAGCCAGAACAGAGCAGGATCCCAGTTAGATAATGAAGGTGTTGATCCATGAAAAAGTCGATTAGATTTGGGTTCGAAAAAAATAGATTAATCTTTAATTTTAGTGATTTGACACGACGATGTAACTTTAAATGTGACCACCAGGCACAAGTTGTTAAAAGTTACAATTCCAACTAAAAAGGCGGTTTCACCGAATCTTTCTTTTTGTTGGAATTACAATGTTTAAAATAAATTCTATAGGACTTTGCCAGCAAAAGACGTGTTTGTGTTTGTGAAGCTTAAAAATATTGTTATTTACAAAACGGGGCCCTGCTGAGAAAAGTCTGGCAACCACTGACAGACGTTACGTTACGTGACAACTAAGTTGTTTTAAAAGAAAATATGACCATTTTCTGAACTTAACCAAACCGCAGCTGTTTCACAATGTTAGTAAGAGTCCAAAAAGGCACAAGACAGCATAGATAACATCAAATATTACACTAAATTTATTTGCTAATGACGAACGAGCTGCTGGTCCGACTCAGGGAGGGTCTGGATCCTGTTCCGGCACCAATTAGGCCCTGACAGCAACAAGCGAACTGATATTTCCTGCATGTACATGACACGTTTTTCAGTCCTGAACATTTACTACAGATCCTTCTTTTCGCCCATGTACAACCCCAACAACCTCTCTACCGATAACAAGGTAGGACAGCCTGTCCTGCATGCAGCCTGAGAGGCAAAGCTCAGGGCAAAGACAGTCGTCACATCCCTCGCCGCTGCTCCTGAAGCTGCGAGCGCACATTATTAACCAACAATGACCTTTGTTAGCAAATCAACATGTGTGAGGGGGGGGGGACGTTCCCCCATCACCAGCGGACATCACGCTCACACCAACGCAACGGTTCATGTGATGCTGCGGGTTGGTTCTACGTACTTCCCGTCGCTTCCGTTCACATCAAAACAACAAACTTCAGCAGCCATCTTGAGCGCACCAGCGAACAACCCCTCAAGAGTGCAGACTCGAGAATGTCGGCGCCCGTCCCGCTCGTATTAATCGTGCGACGCTGCGATTGTTAATGGCGGCGTTTCATTATGTGCGGAACAACTTACCGATGCTCTCGCTGGCCTCGCCTCCTTTTGTCCCGCCGTGTTTTTCCTCCGCCGCTCACATTGGCAGCTGTATCATTTAATGAGATCAGACTTCATTAAAGAGGGCCCCCTCACAACCTTCCCCAGGTCTTTTAACGCAAACGCTTCAATTAGCCGCACAGGATGGCAGCAGATTGGAGCCGTTGCGTACAGCAACGAGACGAGAGAAAGGAGAAAAAAGACGGGGAGGAGCCGATCCTAATGAAGCTGAAGTGTTGAGGAGCAGAAATCGTTGTGAATAAATCTTCATTCTTCGTGCGTGAAACCGTCAACTCCATGTGAGCACAGCACATGTGTGGATGCTTGTAAATAAAATGTCCTGTGTCAGAAGGGTTGTCATGGCAACAACAGGAGGAAAACGTCTGCCATGTCACTATGGTGATGGATTCCATGAAGCCTCTGCCACGTTAAGTGCGGACACATCTGCCCGAAATGTGTGAAAGTGATACGCGCAAATACATTCGTCAGGAACAGTCGACTGTGTTTTTTTTTTATTTTTCTGTTATTTCGCTCCAGATCGTGAACCAGTGGAGTCACTAAATGTTCTGCATGGATATAAACTCTGCTGGTCTGATTAAATCTGCTCAGCTCAGGACTTTAAGTCCTGGTAAAAATCAGCCTCAGAGCGTCGTGGTGGAGTTTGAGCGCTGTGGTTTTCAGTAGAGAGCCGCGAGGTGCCCGATTTCAACTCAGATCGCCAACAAAGCGCCACAGCTTGGAGACGAGCCCGAGAAACACTAAAAAAAAAAAAAGCCTTTCTGTGTTGCTGGTTTGCAGGAGGACAGACAGCAGAGCTGATTCTGGCCCAGGGGGACTTCGTCCAAACACTGTTAGAACAGGGTCGTCCATTTGAAGCTTTGCCGTTTGGACAAAACTGTGTTCTGTTTTTAATCCTCTTAATCTTTTCAAAGCTGTGGCTTTCTAAAATGACTTGGCAGGTTTTCCCTGTTACAGTAGGGCCCGATTCAACATGACATCACCAGCGAAACTTAAAGGGAAACGCTGCTGAATTCACAACATCTATCGATTTTGTGACACGGCTCTATTTTTACATGTGTGTGTGCAGAAACACGGAGCAGATGATGTTGTTATTACAGTAATGTGTTAATATGTTTACACACCTGACAGAGTCTCAGTGAGGACGGTCTGTTTTAATGTATAATCAGATCTGATAAAGATCCTTTTACATGAATGAACACTGTTTTTTGAAGATTAGCCAGACAGATATTCAAAAGATTAAGACCGGTGTAGTTAATATGATACACTAATACTGGCAGATCACACAGATTGTATTCAGGAGTGTAATAATCTCTGTTCATCTGTGTTGGGGATGACATTTATACTGTATCGACAGCGTCATAGGCAACCGTGTCTTTTCTTTCCTTTCCAAAATCTCACTGATGTGGTTGGTTGTACAAATCAGGAACATATTAAACCTAAACTAGCATCTTTCCTTAATCTTAACTTTGCGCTTTGCCAAAACCAAACCATCCAAAATATAACCGAGCTTCAATTGACAGGAACAGAATTTGTCAGAAGAGAAATTCAACATGTTGAAGAAAAGAAGAGAATGTTTCTTATATATGAACATTTACAGATACCTGTAGAAAATGACAACATTATCTTGATAAAAAACAATAATAATAACACCAGCTGGATTCCTTTTTTCTCCAAAATGCAGTGCATGCATAGAATAATTATAACTAGTCGTCAGCAGAATGAATGTTGGCAGTGTATGTTTCTGCAAACATTATATTTATTTAGGTTCTTTAGGCACGTTTTGGGTTTAGACACAAAAACCACATGATTAGAGTCAGAAAAAGATCTTCTTTTGGCTTAAAATACCTGTTTTACTCACAAATGTGGCTGGAAATTGTCCAGCGATGTCACGCTTACAAATGCTGAAATGTTGCGGCCCCTCGTGAACGTGATGGCACATTTTGTAGACATGTCAGTGTAGCACGTAACGTACGGCACGTGTTTGCAGAGATGTTACCGCTAACAGCTAATCCAGTTTCCTTCGTACACATCCAGCAGATATGGATGAACGTCAGCGATCGATTCAAGTCCTTTATATTATCTTGTTTTTGCTCTGTGTTCGGCCTCCGTCAGCCCCCGGGGGGAGAATCATCCGTCTCTTTATCACCTAAACGCTGCACATTTTCCTGTCTGCTGTTTGTTGCTGAGCAGGTTGTGTGCTGGAAGTTTAGTCTCGGCTTAATTATCTAAAAGCAGCTGGAGACAATGCTTTGACTCACACAGAGAGACAGTATAGCCAGACAGATAATTACACGGTATATATTTATATATATATTGAGAGAGATGAGGCAGCGGTGCTCTTTGTTCAGTTATAGTTCAGGCGATGAGAAACCTTTGACAGTGGTAAAAAAAAAAATACTGACGCAAATTATAAGATGCCTATAAAGCGAGTTTACAGGAGCTGTCCGTTCAGCACCACGACGACACGACGAGCAGCGGCGGCTCGTTGGTACCTGCTGCCGCTCTGTTTCCTCCGTGTCCTCCGGCTTCGATTTCGATTTTTCCTTTCTGTTGTAGCTCACAGCAGGCGACATCATCAGCGGACACAATTAAATACATAATAAATAGGAATATAAGGATTGCATCTGTTCACACAGCCCCCGACAAAAAGTTACATTAGGCTTAGTGATTATCCTTCGAGGCTGCAGCAGAATGTCGACGGGTTTATAAGATCTGTTTATTGTATGGAGCTGTTAGGGCAGCTGAACTTTTGTGAAATCTCATCAGCACCCCTGTGCCACACGATGGGCCATGTGCCCCTTAAGTTATAAACAAAAGTCACTGTTACTTCCTGGTAAATGTAGCCCTCCTCTGTGGGCAGGCCCGTCTGTCGCTGGATGTATATCGTGCACAGTGCAGCCGTCTAGATATATATTTTTTTTTAACAGTCTTCCTTTATTCGAAGGAGTTTCTCTCCTGCTCAGTTTTATATTTCAGTCGTCTGTTTCTATACTTTCATTGTGTGTGAGTAGCATAAACGGACTAAAACAATAATTTCACTGCACAATACTTACTGGCTAAGTTGCATTGTGGGTAACGTAGGCGCCGGGTTTTGAAAAGCAGTCCACTGGTGCTGACTCATTGTGGACAGAATAGAAAAAAATGATCGAAATAAATACGGCAGAACCAGAGACAACACATTTCTTATTCCACACGTTCTTCCTCCTCTTCAAAACCTGGTGCCTACATTACCCACAATGCAACTTGGTCCCTTTGTTGTTTCATCAGTAAGTTAAGCCGAGCTACGGCACTTACACTACCTACACGTTATCAGACTGAATGTAGATATACTAAGACGAAGCATGATGTTTTCCAAAGTTGAACCAGCTTGTGTGGCTAAACCGAACTGAACTGCAACGTTTTGAAAATGTTAACAACAGAAAGCTTTATTTTGAAACTCTAAATAAGTCAAAGTTTGAAGCTTTGAGCTGATGCATGTGGCGAGTTTGGAGCTCGATGCTCAGGTCAGCTCAGACGTTCACGGCATCTTACAGCTGAGCAGCTTGTCGACACAGAATTCACGAACCACCTCTCTGCCTGTCTCTCTGTCACCGACCACACGCACTGTTTGCAGTGAATGTGTTAAAATGAACCTTTTCCAAGTGATAGAAAGGAAACAGAAATCACCTGTAGTTCGTCCAACACACGGCTGAATATCAGATGCTGTTATCTGACACTGAACTTCCTCAAAACAGTGCATGACTCATTACTTTAACTAATTTAGTATACTCCTTCCTGGTGGCTGGGCACTTGATTGCAGCCTCCACACGTATACATGTTTTTATTAATAATTCACAGCCTGTCTGAGAGGCAGAAAACCATCTTCCATTCTGAGACTTTGCTTATATTAAACGAAGCTACTTAAAGAAAGAGGTTATATCAATGCGGAGCTTAAGAACAACACCTGTCCTCTGCTTTGTAACCGTCCATCTTCAGTCTAACAGCCAGATGGCATTCTGCACTTTTCCCTGGCAGTGAACCGCTTCTGTCCTCTCGTGAAAAGCTCCTGGCCGAGCGCTCGGCACTCAAAGCAAAGTCCAATTTATTCTTGAGTGTGATCAGGAGGACAGCGTTCCTTCCACCGCACGTGAGGAGACCGTCCTCGCATTTCTCCGACTGGTCCCCATCAAATATTAATATTTCTGTGAGTGCAGAGTGAATGTGGATTATAAAAAGAAAAGGGCAGCGGGACTTAGAAAATATGCTTGAGAGGAAGCGCTCAGAGAAACGCACACACTAATCGAAAGACCTGCAGGTCAGCGCAAATATCTCAGAGAAAATGAGAATTTCATTTTGGCCGTTTTTATGAAGCCCTACTCGAGCCAAACTATAAAAAAAAAAACCTCTTCCTTGCATCATGGGAAATGCACAGTAGGAAATAAAGCTGAAGTCTCCTGTTTGAAGGGGGAAGGCGGCTGTGAGTCAAAGATCGGCACTCAAGCTGAACTTCTTCCTCTTCTTGTTTGTCTTTATTGGTTTCTCGTTGTCATTACTATTTCATCTTGGCAAATGGGATGTCCAAGGTTGCAAGTGGTCAGCGAACTCAGCAAACAAGCAAACGTTTGGATAGAAAGCTCAAAGTCGAGTTCATAAAACTTTGAGTGTCCCATTTTGAGTCTGCAGCGGAACAAAAATGAGCGAATGCAGCTCCATCAGTCGGCGGAAAGAAATAAACAACTCGGGCTGTAAATTTTGTGAAATGAGGGAGACGAAACAGAGTGTCGGTGAATCGCACAAAAACATCTCGGTGTGATGGATGACGACAGTCTGACGGAAAAACAGACATTTATCCTCCTCAATGACGTTTTTATACGATATGTACTAAATAAACAAGTGCAGCGAGGATCATTGTTGAAGGATCAAAGATTCAAGTGCACCCAAAAATGAAAATTCAGTCGTATCAAATCTCCACAATGCCAAAAGAAAGTCAGAGAAAGTTGAGCCGAAGCATTCTCCATAACAAAGAAGAAGTTTATTAGAAAATGTGAACAAACAATATATAAAATGGCTCCACACAGCTCACAATTTTATCTTTAAAGATGCTACTTACGCCCTCGTTCAGTCGAGCTTCAGTGCTAACTGCAGCTACAGAGAACATTTTGGCTGAAAGGACGTAAATAAGATCTTTTCAAATCGATTTGTGGACCCAGAGCTTCAGGAGACTTGGATCAGGCCAGACGAGCTGCACGGACATTTTTTTTTTTTGTGCTTGTTTTCAGTCGTTTATTCATGATTTAAAAGTCTTCAGCGACTTCAGTTATTCAGGAGAATGATGCAACGCGATGCTCCAAGAAAGTTCACCCGACTTCTGCCAAACATTTCTGGGTGAACTTTCCTTTACATGTCTTGAAAGAACATAAAGAACTAGTATGAGAGCACAAACCTCGGCAGTCCCACCAAACTTTTCATACGCTTGATTTCTTTCATCAAGATCCGAGAATCATTCACTGAGAAAATTGCAGAAATGTCGCTAAAAACCCTCTGATCTTGCAATATTAAAGAGAGTGAGATTCGTCCCTTTATCTGGATACAAACCACAACTTAATGTGGTCTATTCTGGCCCGAGACCCGTCCGCCGTGCATGTTTCAGGGAAATCCGTTCTGTAGTTTTGTGTAATCCTGCCGACAAACGGACACAGTTGTAACACAACCTCCTCGGCGGAGGTAACCAACATGGTAATCGGATCCGAATGACTCGTACCTTTACGTGAGCTTTTAATTCACAATTACAACCCACCTCGATGCCTTTCCCCCCCGCGGGCCGCGGTGTTCGATCGCCCCACGTCCACTTTGTGCACGAGGAGATAAGCGCGGGCCGCTCTTTTAACAAACACGACTCGAGCTGTTTGCACGTGGCTATCTGTGAGGCAGGTGTGCAGGGACGCTTTGACTTTGTAAGCCATATTCAAACAGAGAGGGGATTACATCTGTTCTTCCGGCGCCAGAGAAGCGTCCCGCTGAGCCCAGAGGCTTATTTAACACAGGTTCGACACCGCCGACACATCTGCACGCAGCAGAATGGACAGAGATAAGAGGGGGGGGGCGAAATACAGAGCCGATCAGATATGGAAATGTGGGGGCGACGTGCTGAAGCAACACGGCGAAGAGATGAAGCGGGGCTGTGATTGACAGGACGGAGGGGAGAGGAACAGTGTAGAGGGAGAAAGAGAGGCAGATAAAGGGAGAGCGAAGAGACGGTAAAAAAAAGAAACGCCGCTTGTGTTATGTAATCAAATGTATTCATCTCGGTTAACTCAGAGTATATAGACACATCAGCAATTTTCACTCACTTATCAGCTTATTACCATTAAAGTACATTAGAGGAGTGTGAAGAACGTTTGCTGAAGAAAAACTGCCGGTCGGTCGGTTCTGGGCCGCTATAGAAACATGGCGTTGCAACATGGCGGACTCTGTCCCTCAGTAGATATAAAACAAACTCACTCTGAGGTAAAGAAAACCAAAAGGATCTTAGTTTCATGTCATTACACACTCTTGAAAACATAAAACAGGTTCACAGAGACCTCTATCAAACATAAATCACCTGGACGGAGATGAAAATGGCAACTACAGGTATTAATCACCCTTGTGAACACACTCATTTACTCTCCCTCTCAGGTGAGATGCCGCGACTCGTGTTGAAGTTAAGACCGCTGGTATTATCAACATGTTTCCATCCGTCTCTGTCGAGCAGCGCTGGAAAAAGAGACTGAAGTTAAAAGACATTCAAAAAGTGACAGGTTGTTCGTGCAAACTCTCATCAGAGATCAGAAAGAGGTGAGACGTCTCACTCCTCAGCAACTTTCACTATCAGCTCTGGAATAAAAAGTTATTATTGATAATAATTGATTGATATGATTGGCCCTATATTGGTGTAAGATTGGTGACCGCTGACTCCATGAACATGGTAAACATGACTTCGTATTACAGTGAGCTGCTAATTACTTATTGTTTATTTGCACGGTTACCTTTTTTTAAATATTTTTAAATCGTATTTCTCTGTTAATATCGTTTGATCTGCGGTACCAGACTTGTACCCATCTCATAAATCCATCTTTAAAATGAACTTGTTTGCATCTGTTTAGAAAAAAAGAAGAACATTACAGTCAAAGAAGTTAATAATACGATGCAGTTAACCGCGTGAACTGAATCCAACCTGACAGTTTACGATTCAGGCTTTTTTTTTCTCTCCTGTTTAACCCGAAGCTTTTTAAACGCGTCGCCACAATTGAACTCTGAGCTCTCTATTCACGCGCCTTTCAGTTCACTTTAAAAAGCGGTGATTTACAGCGCCCTCGCGTTTTCAGAGGTGGAGATATGGCAGTTCACAGTGTATATCTGTGTGTACGTTCATGAATAAGCATTTACCAGTGAGAAGGAGACAAACTGAGGGGAGAAAGGGAAATAAAAAAAAGAAGCCCAGGCATCGAACGGGGGGCACCCAGAGGCATGAATCATTCCAGCTGACAAGGAGACAAAGGTCTGAAACATGTAATAACTCAACTCTTACTGTGAATCTGTCACTGCCGTTTGAATGCTGAATTTTAACGCCGGCGTGTGTGTGTGTGTGTGTGTGTGGAGAGAAAGAGAGGGAGATGCTAGATTCTCCCATTTAAATGAAGGGCACCTCTGTGGGAAGAGGGATGGGTAGATTCGGCCCTCGTGGGATGGAGGAAAATTTGTCAGCGATGACGTCCTGGTCAAAATAATTCCAAGCTGATAGAGCGAGGAGGAGACGTGAGGGAGAGGGGAGCGAGAGACAAAGACAAGAAGAGAGGGAGAGAGAGAGAGAGAGAGAGAGAGAGAGAGAGAGAGGCACAAATGCAAGCAAGGGGGAGAGAAATTGAGAGACTTGGAGAGAGAGTCTTACCTCAGCTTACTTCTCAACATGTGGCCGTGCTGCTGCAGAAGTGTCCCGGTGTATTAAACGGTATCAAGGAGAATAGTACATGCTCTGTGGATTGAGTGTGTGTGTGTGTGTGTGTGTGTGCGTGTGTGTGTTCCCTGCCTGCAAATGTGCATCAGGTTCGAACAGAATCCCCCGGTGTGCAAGCGAATGTCGCCTAATCTCTATATGGATTTGTACATGAGTGCAATGCGCTCAAGGGGCGTCCTTGCACATGTCAGCACAACCTCTGGTACCACACACACACACACACACACACACACACAAACCCCTTTGACTCTGGCGGTGGAGAAAATATCCCAGAGGCCTGAATCAGTCAGGAAAGGCCAAGAATTCCTGATTCTGTCACTGATACAATACACGGTGACCTTGAGAGCAGAGAGCAACACTCGCAGCAGACGGCTCAGATTTTCAGGCCAGATTTCGTGTGTGTGTGTGTGTGTGTGTGTGTGTGTCATGTCACATTCCCTCAATCTCACCGATCCATCAAGTCAGAGGCTTTGAAAAGCTTTTGTGCTGGTGTGGGAGGGCAAGGTATTTTATTTACACCTCGGGGCGTGCCATTCGAAGGTCGGAGGTGTAAATAACAAAGGAAGTGGAAGGGCAGAAGATGGATTTCTCCATTTATTTATTTATTTCATTGTATTAATAGTCATCCATCCACCCATTTTCTGCCGCTTTTCCCTGTCAGTGGAAGCAGGCTAAGCAAAGTAGCCCCGACACTGTTTTGCCAGCGTACTTCCTCCTTCTCCTCCGGGGGGGGTTCAGAGGGAATTCCAGGATCAGATGGGATATTTAATCCCTCCAGTGTGTTCTGGAGGCTGCCCTGAGGTCTCCTCCCAGTTGGACGTACCTGGAATACCTTAAAGGGAGGCGAACAGAGGGCATCCTGATCAGATGCCCAGAGCACCTTAACTGGCTCCTTTCAGAGTAAATTAGCAGGGCTGCACTCCTGATGTCTGACATCCAGATGTTGGGACCCTGTGAATGTATGAACAGTGTCAATCGTTCAGTCACTAAATCAGTTTATCTCTGATGTGTCATGTTAGCTTGTACTGTGTGTCGGACAACAACTAAGCCAGTGCTCCACACATGAGCGAGGGTTGGAAGGCATGCAACACGCAGTGAGTCTGATGTGGAGGCAGGTGTCGCTCAGACTTTCTTTAAACCAGCCAAAGGAAAAAAAAATTAAATAAGTGATGTCAGATAAACAGAGATGATGGCTGAACTACAGAGCGGGCCACGACATTCAGTTGAAACTGCCTGTAGGGAGAGCACAACTGAGCGCAGATAGAAGGTAGATATAAGGTCGGGTGAAGCTGCAGAGGATTTGCTCTGTGTTCGGGTGAGGGAAAAGATTGAAAGGCTGCTGTACATTAAATCAGTACAGGAGAACAGTCAGATCCACAGCCTGACACCCAACAGGACAATATCTTGATATTGTGGCAGGCTGCTTAAAATAAATGAATGTGTGTGAAACCCTGTTGTCATCAACAGATTTTTGCAGTTTCCTTTTATTGATAAATGAATAAAGCAAGTTTTGCTTTGAAGCCGGCGGGTTCACTCACTGTTACACACTCCGTGAGCCAATCAGGACTTAGCATTTTTGGTGGTTTTACTTTATTATCATACCGTTCACACACACAAACATACACACACGATCACACATCTGATGTTAAAGAGAGATGTGACACATCCGAGGTGTTGGGGAGTAAAATAGTAAATAAAGCCGCCTGTGACTCCAGAGGGAGCCGTGTGAAATCTGGTAAAATCGCCTCAAGTGATGTCACTTGAGTCTCATCAATTGGGGCTGAAGACCAGACAGAAGGAAGTGAACTTGTCTAGCGGCTACATGACCGGCTTCTTCACCTGAAACTCCAACTCAGCTGTTGGTTTGGGTGTCAGGTTTTGACCAGGAAGACGAATGGGCAGAATAAAGGAGCAGGTATCGATTTTGATCCTCTGACAACCTTAAAGAAGTGCAATGCAAACGTGGTTAAGAAGTTTTGAAACCAAGTTTTCAGAGGCTTTAGGAGCGTGTGTGTGTGTGTGTGTGTGAAAGGCACAAAGATAGCTGACATGTCAGGTTGAGTTCAGAAAGTTCATATTCATCATCCCGGGGAGCCGCACTGGC
>OMLP01008851.1:1796-15769 GCA_900302685.1 Spondyliosoma cantharus | reverse complement strand
CCTATTCACAGCAACCTGTGACACACAGATGCTCCTAGGTTGTGTTGTGTGTGTCGTCCCCTTAATCCAACCTTAATTTGACTTGCATTCTCCACAGTTAACCTCTGACCCAGCTGAGATGTTCTACCCCACATGTAGCTTTTGGATTCCCCCATCGGTTCTCACCCTCAATGCTCCCGCAAACGACCACACACACACACACACACACACAACTGTGAACACTAGCAGTGATTATGCAAGGGAAGTGGTTATATCACACACTTGGACACGCACAAAAGACGCAGCCTGACAGATTTGGTTTTTGGTCGTCTGATTTGCTGTTTTCCGGAAAAACAGAGAGCCTAAGTGTTGCGGCCGTGAAACAACTTGAGAAAAAAAACAGTTTTCTGCGGCACTTTCTCGCTCTTCATCCCTTTTGGATGATACGGCAACTCCACAACACACACGGCCCCCTGCTGTGAGCTACAAAGACGGAACGAGTGTCAGAAAACGAACGTCGGGGGAGACCGCCCTGTGAGGACGGCAATTAAAAACACAGTCCGTGCACATGTGTGTGTGTTTGAGTCGGTGTCTCCTCTGGGAGTCTCTTCCCTCCACTTAAAGGTTGTTTGTTTGCAAAGCGGCAGGAAAGTAAACAACCCCGACCACACAAACACACAACCCAAAATCAAGACGGGTTTCCCCCTGAACATTACTGAGCGAGAGCGAGGGAGCGAGGAGGGATCAGCCGCCATCTGCTGTATCATGACTCATTCTCTGTGAGTGTATCAGCTTTCAATCAGCATCACTCCATCACAGTCAGCATGTTGTCACACACGGCCCGTGTGTCTATCCTCATTTCCCTTCAGAGCACACGGTATGATGCGTCATCATAAATGTATCCTCACTGTTAATATTGGTCTGGATGGAAAGATGCTTAAAAAGGGACAAATAGGTCTTGAACTGAAGAAGTAGAGGACAGTATACAGCTGATTCCTCATAAATATTGCGTGTATTGTGCAAACTTTATCTCCAAATTTGTTACAAAAGGTTTAAAAACCAAAAAACGAGAGGCAGTAAAAAGTACGGCAATGTATTTTTAGCACAAGTACTATTTTGCTGTTTTGACTCTGTTTTAAATCTGCCCCAGCTTCTCCTGTCTGGTTTTCTGATGTTGTGCATTCTCCCAGAATACCTTTCAGCGATCTTCAGGGAACGTGCCTAAATTTGTTGCAGTTACGCGAGAGACACACGCTGGTAGTGGAAGCGGAAAAGAAGACAGATGGAAAACATTTGCATCTACTTGTGCAATTTTCAGTTTGTGCAAGTCCTGATTTGGGGGGAAAAAAGAAAGAAAACAGAAGAAAAACTGAAATATACAAATGAGTGGAAGAGCTGAAAAACAGATCTCGTGGAGCTGATAGTGCATCAGCCATATCAAAAGACAGTTTCTTCCTCGATGTTGACAAGTACAGGCGGGAGGCGGTTTGCGTGGGGGCAAGAGGGGGGATGCCACACCCCATTTTTTTTTTTAGCAAAATGATCCAAATGAATCCAATAAATCACCTCCTGGGTTTATGAATTCAAATCCTACAATCAGCAGATAAGGTCAGATGAGGTGTTTAGAACTGGGCGTGAAAACATTGCAAATATCTGCGCATTTGTAGTTAAATAACATGAGAAGATTAAAATCCATCTTAAAAGTGAAGCAGCGATCGAGTGCCATGATGTAGCAGAAACCGGTGCTTAACTAATTACGTAACGCCGTAGATGCTTATCAAGTGCATTTACATAACAGTAGCTCTTGGACAAATGCACTCATTACCATTATACTTTGCAGCCTTTTTCTGTATTTTTCTTACAATGAAATATCACTAATTACTCAAAACACAGCATGTGTTCTGATGCGATACGTTATGCTCCGTAGAGGGGAAGAAATTAGTATTTCTGGCTCTTCTCAGATTATGTTTATTCACTAGGAACACCGTCGGAGGAAGCCTTTGGTCTTACATTCATTTATTTACAATTCATATCTAATTTACAGGAGATTTCCCCCCCTTTTAAACACAGTTAAAGCTATAAACATACGCCACAAACGACATCAGACTAACGGCTGGATGTGTGTGTGTAACTGTGTCAAAGCATTTTAGGGATAAAAAGTGTTTGAGTGTTTTCCAGCGCAGACGCACAAACAGTCACCATGTACAGTGATGGTCATCTGGTCTGGAAGAGAATATGACCCATTAAACAGCAATGAGATCATCCAGTATTGATTTTCCACTCTGCACGTGTCTGCGTGTCTGTGTGTCTGTGTGTGTGTGTGTGTACCGCTCCACACCCCGAAACTGCAGCATTACAGCCAGAGGATCGTCTTCTCTACATCCTGTGCTCATACGTGTGCGTTTGTGTGTCCGTGTTCATGTCCCGCTTGCCGGTTTCAGCGCGATTCCTTCGGCGCAAAGAGGAGCCTCATGACTTAGGAATGCTACGAATGGCTCAGAGGCCTTAAGATGGGAAAGTATGCATTGATTCCCGGAGATAATTCCCATGACGTTGGCCTGCGCGCACGCCTCCGCCGTGACCCTCTCTGCTGACTCACTCATCTGACTAAAAGTATAATAGATCTCTATGAGGAGGCGCGTCACACAACCCGGTCACTCGCAGACACATGTGAAAAGCACACAAACAGATGTGCAGACAGAGCTTTTACAGACACCTCCTCATGTGCCGGTGTCTCCAATAAAAGCCGAATGCGTTTTCCACAGTAGACATAACTCGCGGACAATAAAACACAGGTTTTTCCACCCGTAATGCATCCTCAAATTCACTCAACTGTGCTACTTGAACTACAGTTTACAGCGATCCAAAAGCTGCGCCTATTCCGACATTTTCCCACGTCCTGCTTTTTAGTCTCCAAATTAATTCAGCGTTCTGTAAATAATCGCTGTCCTCCAATAAATTAAATCAAATCCTAATTTGCAAAGCAAACACACTAAACAGCAATGTTTACAGTGTTCTGGATGTGCAGATGAGATGCATACAGTAACATGTTGGGTGTTAGTCCCTCTTATCATCACAAATCCGTGCCGTGAAGGACAAACAAACATCATCGGGACAAAAGTTGCATAACGCAGATTAATTCTGATCCAGTTTTGAAAGTGTTCACACGAGAAACACAGCAAAGTAGAAGACATATTTCTATTAATCCCCTTCAGGAAATTAGAATTCTGTCGTTCTGTTGTTATTTTACACACACACACACACACACACACACACACAACAAACACACACAGGATATGGAGACATCTCAGAGCGAGAGGCTGCCATGTAGTCAGGTGCAGCAGTAAGGGCTTCAGCGCCTTGCTCAAGGGCACCTCAGCAGCGCCCAGGAGGCGAACTGACGATTCTCCAGCTACCAGACGCTCTTCTTACGGACTGGATCATGCTGGTCTTGAACCAGTTCCCAAGCCAAGCCTCAAGCAACTGAAAAACTGAAGCAGCTCCATGACAAGTGAGCAAACTGACCCTCTGATGAAGGCCACAAGATACGGTTGAAAGCTCTGCGCGGTTTCCAGGAAGTAGAACAAGACAAGATAAGTCGTCCACAGCCACAAAAAATGCTTTGAGCTAAATGCTAGCATGCTCACGATGACGTTGCTAGCACACTGATGTTTAGCAGGTGACGTCTACCATGTTCACCATTGTAGTTTAGGGTGTTAGCATGCTAACCTTTGCTAATTAACACAAAATACGAGGTACAGCTGAGGCTGACGGGGATGTTAGAGCAGAATTACTCTATAAACTCAGAAACAAGTTGGCATTTTGCACTTCTTGTTCCCACGTCTCACAGTCAAATTCAAAGGCCTGTCCTTACCAAAAGTTTCTACCGCCTCAAAAATGTCAGTAAATATCCTGCATTTGATTTCTAACGTGTTTTCATGCCTTAAATACTTCATTTACTGGCCTAATGAGACCACAGAAGTTGTAGGGGACATTAACCGTCATCACGCCGAAAACAGAGACTAGTCTACTCACTAGTCAGTCTTCAATGGAGGACTTTAGATAGTAGATTGATTGATTTACAGTAAAGTGTGTGTAGTATAGTTTGGTAAGATGCGATGGGCTGGCCTTCAAACACAAACAAAAGTTGTGGACAAATTAACATTTTGATCTGATGGAGGTGCTTCAGCAAAAATCATGGAGGCACCAAAGTTTTTACAATTCATCCTTAGGGAGACGTTAATGTCTGTACCTGACTTCACAACAATCCATCCCGCAGTTTTTGAGATATTTCAGTCTGGATCAAAGTGGCGGACCACCAACATTACCATCGCCAAAGCCGCCAGCATGTCCACTAAACAGCAGTGATCGTCTGATGAGTATATAACACCGTATACGATCAGTTTGTAGTTTCAAATTGGGACACAGCAGTTATGTGGCAAGCCTACTTCTCCTATTACAAAAGATTGCGTGGGAACCACCAAAAAAAGCTCCAGCATGCAGGCAGCTCCAGTGATTCCTTCCCACGTAAACAATTTATTATTTGAGAGAGGAAATTATGAGCAGAAAAAGAAGAACAGAAACAAACTGACATCAAGATAACAACAGCATGTCACACGCAGGTGTCATCAACAGACTCTTGACCACTTGTTGCAAGTGAACTTTGTACTTTTCCTCTTTTTCTATTTGATGTGTTCCTCTGTAGGATAACAGAGGCTGCAGACATGATCAGCGGCTGTAATGTCACACAACAGGACTCGGTTTTTCTCTGATGCTGTACCTTTTTTCTCAAATCTCTCCTGTCGCCTAGCTCCTGATCAGAAACTGCATTTTAACACTCCTAGAGCCGACTTCCTATGAATGAATGTTTAAATTAAAAGGTGCACCATGTAGAGAAAGATCTTCGACTGATTTTTTTTTTTTCTATGCCTGAACAAACAAAATAAACAAACTCTCTTCATTTCTGTGACTGAATAAACTGACCTTGAAAACACAACTTCATTCGGTTTCACTTTCTTTATATGTGGCGGACCCTGCCACCTTTCTAGCTTCTCACTGTGTTCTTGGGACCTTATTTTCCTCTGAGAACAGCTTGTTTCTTCAGTCATGGAAAAATGTTTGTATTATTGTCTCATTAATATTGTAAATATTCAAATTCTGAGTTTGGATTCCTACTCCAAAATTACAAGATGTCGTTATCCTTGAGGAGTTCTGCTCTTGCCCTTTAAAGCCCAACAAGACTCCAGTTCATGAAGCCCTTAGATGCCACGTTTCCATCCAGAACTTTAAGCCCCAGGAACTAGTTTTAAAGGAACTTCACACGCCTCGACAACAACGATGGCGCCACGTTCGTCATCGGTCCATCCGTCTTGTGCTTTCTTCTGTAACTCTAAATACTTAAAAATGATAAGTTCTACATCCCAGAGAAGAACTTTTCGGCCCTGAACTTAATTAAACTCTTGTCACTGCGGTGAAAATGCAATGAGTTCCTCCGAAGGTTCATAATCCCTGGGTAAAGCTTCCTGTAGTCAAAAGTCTGAGTAGTTGGCATCCTACTCTGCCAGTCTGCGACCTCATCCCGGTCGTGAGACGCTCTGCTTGAAAGGCCCGAGGCGGTACTCCACCCGTACCTAACCCCCATCCTTTGATCTCCTAATCACCTGGCTCAGCCTAGGCTTCAGCCGGGAGAGGGTGAGGCTGCAGGGGTGGGAGGAGGGGGACAATAATAATAATAACCTCAGCAGTTGTTTCTCGCGGCCAGACTGAAGCCCTCGTGGTTAGAAAAGAATGCTTCGAGTGGGTTGTGCAAAGGATTTGACGTTTTTTTGCTCACAATGTTAGTTTGTTTGGTCGAAAGGTACCACGCTGACGTATCACTAGATGCTGGAAATAACGGGTCAGGGGTTCAAGACGGGGTGAAAGCGATGAACAGCTTTGCCACCTGTTGACACTAAACAAACGATGTTCCCTCGCTTGCTCACATCCTCTTTCTTCAAAAGAGGCGATGGAGCAAGTGATTTCAGGAAATGCAATGTTTGTTGATTGTCCCCAGCATCATGTACACAGACGTTGCGACACATACACCACAACGAGGTCCCCGGAGGATCCATGCAGTGACTCTATCGCAGCCAAGAACACCTTAAAACACCAGAACAGGAGCGTGGTGGTGCTTCTTTTTTTTAGATATCCACACAAACGTCCACGCAGAATCAGCATGAAGACACTCTGGGACTAACTCGACTCGTCACAAATGCACCCATCACACTCTCGTCCAAGGAAATCAACATTTTTGACAGCTGTCAGCGCCGCGGGGCTGAAAGGTACTGTCTGTTCTTTCTGTGCCCGCCGAGCACGAAGAGATACCAGCAACCCAGAGAGGACAGGGGACGACTAACCTCTAGTCACATATTGATAGATGGCTGTCACAGATACAGGATTTGGCCTGCAGCCTGCAGCGGTTCCGCTTTACTTCACACCACACTGTCTTTGCTTTGCATCATAGACCTTTTTTTCTTTCCAAGCATGTCGAAAGCTCTTAAGACACAACACCTGATCATATGGGAGAACCCTGCTGCTGAGTATACAGTGCACACTCTCTGCTGCAGCTGGGAGGAGTGAAGCTAAGACTCATTTTCTAGTGCACTGACCTATGATGGAGATAAATTGTGCCTAATTTTGCAGCATGGGATCCCCCCCAGGAATCCCCCCTCCAGCCTCCCGGGGGGGGGGGGGCTCCCCGGTCATGAGAAGGTAGATGAGAGACTTCTTACCTCAGGAGGTTGGGCAGAGGGATGGAGCTGGAGCCTGACCCCAGGATCCCCTTCTTCCCACTCAACAATTTCTCCACCAGGGCGACGTTCCCGGTTCGGGCGGCTTCCAGCAGCTCCTGCTCCTTCCCCATCCCGGACACAAGTTTGCAACGACGGGGTGATGAAAATCCAACAAATCTCCCATAAATCCTCCTCCCCTGCGACCCCTTTCCCTCACCGCCTGGTGCTGGAGAGCATCTGAAAGGATTCCTCTCACTGCATGCTGCTGCTGCTGCTGCACGGTGATCGAGGTGTTATTGATGCTGCAGAGCAGGTTTGACGTGCGCTGCTCCCCTGGGTGCCTTCTCACCTCAAGTCCATTCACACGGTTCCGTAATCACTACTCTCCCCGGTGCAAACCTCAGTGCAAACAAGCGCAGCAGGGGGGGGGGGAGGAAACCTGGCGGCTCCGAGGCGAATCCCTCAGTGAGAAGTAAAGAGTGACACTGGTTCGTAAAAGAAACAAACTAACTCCGTCTCTGTCCAGCTCCCAAAAAACAGCTCCTGGCCGCTCCGAACCTCCAGCTGATAACACGCCGGATGTGAAACCCTGCACAAGAAGCTCTCCCGGTCCCGCTACACTCTCCACCTCTTTACCCCGAACCTACCGCACTGACTGGCCGGTGCCTGTCGGTGTTGCCTGAGACACACGTGTCAAGCAAACCTTGATTAAACCGCGCACTTCCTGCTACGGCTTTCAAAATAAAACCATCACGCGCTGAGACGTTACAAGCTTTTGTTTTAAAAATACAGACGTCACCAACCGCCATGAGACCTGAAACACATTTAATACATCGATGAAACAATTATTTTATATTGCGTTTTGTTGATTTTTTTTATATTATACATATGTATATAAGAGGCTATGTACTACAGTTCAAACAAACTAACTTAAAATAGCCATTAGCTAACTAGCTAGCATCGTAGACGATGAACAACAAAGCAAAACATAATTATCCAACCTTGTATGAAAAGTGACGTATATAGCAAGCAAACTGACAAGAATAATGCTATTATTTGACCAAAACTGTGTTTCATACAGCTATTAATGTATTTTTTAAAATGTGCGGTTGTATACTGAACTAGCAAGTTAGCTAAATATTGGGGGGGTATTCTGCTATTAGCTAGGTTAGATAGCAAGCTGTCAGGCTAAAACTACTGTTTGTTTTTTATATTGCCTTTATTTATTTTTTTATATTATCTCAGTGGCTTTTTATGTCCTGTATGAGTTCTTGTTTGTAATTCAAATGAACTATCATGCTTATACATACCACATACGCCAATTAGCTAGTTAGCAACCTAGTTAAGTAGCCTAGATAGCTATCATAGATAATTACATCATCACAGACGACAGTTTAATAAATAAAAACAGATAATATTGTCTGTAAAAAGATAACAAAACTAATGGTACGGTTTTGATTAAAATTTAATATCCAACTATCTTTTTTTTTTAAAAACATTTATTGGACAGATATTCTGCAGTTTCTGCGGTTGCATATCAGGCTAACATCAGCAAGCTAGCTAAGTGAGCTAGCAAGCAGTTATGCTCCATAGCAAACTAGCTTTGGCAAACTAGCATACTAGCAAACTACTAAAATTGAAAACTAAACAAAGTCAAATG
Organism: Spondyliosoma cantharus; assembly: GCA_900302685.1. Taxonomy (NCBI): domain Eukaryota; kingdom Metazoa; phylum Chordata; class Actinopteri; order Spariformes; family Sparidae; genus Spondyliosoma; species Spondyliosoma cantharus. The sequence continues at coordinate 7,360 of OMLP01008851.1, read as the reverse complement.
TGTTACTATGTTTTGAAAATTGAGTGTCCCGTTTGTGTCATTATCATGGGTGGAATAACTAATTACTATTATCGTCAATTCTGGAAATAAACATAAAGATCTACTATGCCGTAACGTGGCAAGTGTGAGTACACGTTTTTGATATTCATCATCTCACTAATTTAAGAAATAATCCTGATCCTACAAGCACCTTGTGCATACCTAGGTTTTATTTTGAAAGCGTAGCCGCCCTTTTCCGCTGTTATTGTGCCTGCCTTGCCTGAGACTTACTGTACAGTCTGGGGCGTGGATGACGATGCTACACCACCAACAGGAGGCAATGCCTTTGTTAGTCTCTTCCAAAAGTCTCACTCGAACCACCCAGCTGTGCCAGTTGTTGCCACTTTCAGACCATTCACTTGTTCTATCAAACCCGCACATGCGCAGTCCCCCTGCCCACTGGAGTAGTATCCCTCCACAATGGGCTGTGCCGCTGCAGCTGCAGCTGAATGGTTCTGGAAACAGGTGAGATCTTGAAATAGCCTCCCTGTCACGTCGGAGCAGGGTCTGCATGAATGGAGACTGAAAACACCGGACGGATTTCGTTAATGTGCTCCGATTTGTCCACTGACACACCCCCTCCTCCTCACTCTGCAGCCGGTGCATGCTGGGACCTGCTCGGTGGTTTCATTCTGCTCCTTAATTGGAATCTGGAGATGTGTTGCCTTCAAGTGTTTCACCTACAGCCTCTTCTGAGCTCGTAAAAAAAAAAAAAAACGAGATTTAATTGATATTTGGCCCGCAGCGAACCACTATTTTAATAACTGCTCAATCTGCTGATTATTTCCCTGAATTGTTTAAATAAACTCTTAGAAAATATTTAAAATCCAACTGTTTTCTAGGGCCTGACTTATTTAAATGTCTTGCTTTGTCCGACCAACAGTCCAAAACACAAAGAAATTCACTAAAATGTAAAACATAGAAAAGTGGCAAATATTCACATTTTAGAAGATGGATCAAACGATTTTTTTGGCACCTGTGTGCCTTAAAAAAGAGAATAAATGATTAGCTAATTATCCGAAGTGAACACATGAATCAACTTATTTTTGCAGGAGAAGTTACTTTAAGAACATTGGAGCCACATCATAATAAAATGGCTTATAAATCTTGCAGCATAGTGGAGAACTGATAAGGAAAGCATGCATTTATAGTGCTGCAATTGCTCATTATTTTCATTATCATTTAAAATGTTGATTATTTTTACAATAAGTCAGTTAATCTATAAAAAAATAAAAAAATAAATAAAAAATTTGATAATATCTTGATAATATTTACAATTAAATTTCTTCATTTCGTTTTATTGTGAAAATCTAGGACAGAAATGTTGCCACAAACACTCAGCTGTACATTTAATTTGCAAATATTTAATAAAAAAGACTTGAACGGAGCAGAACCATCGTTAGCGTTATTGCTTTTCCTGCTAGGACAAGTCAAAATGTCTGCTGTGAAAAAAAAAAAAAAAAAAGGCCTACAGCAAGAATCTCAAAATCCGAAGCAGCTAAATGGAATTCAGCCTTCATTAATTTTATTACAGCAGTATCACAGGGTCACTATATTTGCAGTGAGGCTCCAGTAGAGGAATAAAAACCAGAGAACGGGGCAGTGAACCGGCAGTTGCAGCCCCGCTGGGTGTTTGGACGCGGACTCCAGACTCTGAGCCAACACACAACCTGATGCCTCTCTCTTTCATCATATTACCCATAATCCAGCTGCTCGTGATGCCGGCGTACACACACACACACTCAAACATGCACACACACCGTATATAAATGAATGTGTGCATGCTTTGCTTACATAAACGGACCGGCGCTGTGACGTAGCCATCATCACAGAAACATTAAGCTTCAGTATGTAAACAGGCTTTCAAGTCAGCAGCAGCAGAGCAGAGCTTTTCTCTCCCTCTCTCTCTCTCTCTCCCTCACACACACTCAAACATTTAATGCCCTTCTATGACTCACTGCACTACTCCAGCCGTAAAATGTCATGACCATTTATGTGCACAAAGTCCAAACGCTTCTCCTGCAGTGGTTCAGTGCAGCTCAATTGAGCCCACAGAGGCTGCACTTTAGAGTTTTAGTTTGCGGCCTCCACTCATCGCAGAACAAACGTCGGCTTCGCATCAAATTAAGTCGTCCCTCGAGCTTTAAACAAGTCAGAAAAACCCTGCACTGTAACTCACGGAAAGTTTCAGCTGAAGTCTGAGTTGAATTCTTGAGGGTTTTTTTTTTTTTGCGTCCGTTGGAACATGATTTGTGCAATTTTCCCACAGATTTGAACCCCAAGACAATCACTTGAAACGCTCATAATCTTTAGCCTTTAATACTTCGTTATCAGCGGCTTAAAGTGTGACTTTCCTGTTCAAGATGTGCATCCTTCGTGCTTACAGGGAGCAGATTGCGGTGCCTTTCACTTAAAACGGCACGTAAAAAATCCGTGTCTACTCAAACTGAAACTCCTCGTGGGACCACTTTGGGGGAACCTGTTTATTGTTGACTCTGTGTTTATCATTTTCCAGGCCATGTTTTGTGGTAACGTGTGTGCGATCTTGGAATGGTACGGCGAGGGGAACTCCACAGGGTCTGTTTACGATTGTCCGGGATATCTACTCGATGGAAAAATCTGACGCATCAACGAAAAAAAACGAAGGAGATTTCTTTGAGAAAACCGGGGAAAAATGGACCGTTTGCATGAAAAATGATGCCGACAGGTCACTAAACTGTTCAGATGTGAGTGGAATAACTGAGAATGAGAACATACACACGTCTGGCAACTTCTTTTTTGTTTGTTTAAACGTAGTTTTGATTGCCGATGTATGGACTCTCGTGAACTAAAACTCAGAAGAGCGCATACCTCCGCCCGTGGCCTAACAGTCCCCTTTATCTGCCTGACTTTTTTCACCAATATCCATCCATTATTCTCTGAGAAATTAACAGAAATGTATTGAAATGTTTTTTTTTACTTTTCAGCGGTCTATAAACAGAGAGCTTTTCATTCAAGGAAAAGTAGTTCTATTAGCGAGACCTAAGAAGGGGCTCAGACTACAGGAGTTTAAGTCCTATTTAATCCTAATTCTCTCCAATAGGAGGAGAAATCTGGTCTTGGACTTTGGTTGGTGCCATTGTTTGGTCCAAGTTACCCGGTAATGTGAAGGCTTTGAAATTCTTCCGAACGCGAGTTTCTAGATGTACATGAAAGTGATATTTTTTACATTCTTATGTTTAAATATTAACAAAAAAAACAGGCGTGGATTTTGAGTTTTAGCGGGGAGAGACCAAAAAGAACCAATTGCCTGTCGAGAGATCCGTAAATACAAGAATATAGGTAGAAACAAAAAGGTGCATAGTGCCTTTATCTATTCTAAGCCGAGACCGATCCTCCATCCAAGTTTTGTGGAAATCCGTTTAGTAGATTTTGTGTAATCCTGCTGACAAACCAGCCAACAAAACAGTCGGACTCCAACTGAAGACGAAACCTGGTCTAGGACCTCGATTGGTACCATTGTTCGGCCAAGATTACCTTGCAATGTAAAGTGTTGACAGATCAAGCCTTTTACCTTCTCAACATTAGTTTCCAGATGTACTTGAAAGTGATATTTTTACCTGTCTATGTTTAAATATCAAAGAAAAATAAGCACGTATCTTGAGTTTTAGTGGGGTGTCGGGAGGTCCTACAGTTCCAAGAAAACTGGCTGAAAAAGAAATGTTACACAGTGTCCCTTTAAAGAATGTGAGGAAAAAACATCCTGGGTTCGTCCCTTTTTTTTCACCAAAAGTTAAGGGGGGGGTCTATTCAGGGCCGAGACACATTCTCCATCCAAGTTTTGTGGAATTCCGACAAGTAGTTTATTTTTTTTTGTTATCCTGCTGAAAAACAAAAACAAAAGGATGCGGGTGAAAACATACCCTCCATAAAACTCCATACCTTGGTCGGGGTATCAAAGTCATGAAGCGGCGGTAGAAATCACGGATGGAACAAGAAAAAACAAAATCTGATAAATTGCCTCAAGTGACGTCACTCGAGGTCGGACACCCTTTTTATTTTTCATCAGTATTTCAGCAGCTTTGACAGACAAAATACAACTTATTACTTTGTGTCTTTTTCTTCCTCGACAGACTTTCGCTCAGAGGGAAGGAGGAGGAGGAGGAGGAGGAGGAGGGCTGTGATGAACGGATGAAAAAGAAAAACTCTTCGCATACAATCGTGTTCAAGTCCCAACTCCTGTCTTACGCAGAGAACCAGGTGGGTTCAACCACCGTTACAGAAACCAGAACGACTTCTTTTTTTGGACAGAAACTGAAATGAAACGGGCCGAGCTGAGGTTGCATATGTGGACTGACGGATGACCTTTACGTGAGGGTTTCGAACTGTCCGTTTTTTTTTTTTAAGTCTTCTTGTGCTGTGCCAAAGCATGTGCTGTTAGAAAGAAAAGTCTTATTCACTTTTAACGTCTGCTCGGGGGGTGTTTGCCCCGAAGTCGTCGTCGTCGTCACATGGGCATGAAGCACAGAACAGCAGCAGATAGGCTCGACGCTTGTTCATGAAAAAAAAAAATTAACAAAAAAACACTACACGTGGCAGGTTAGAAATGTACACAAAGACAAACACGTATATGTAGTCAGGCAGCTTCAATGTGCCTTTGTAGTCCTACTCTCCGCTCTCGTTCTCTCACAGTTCTACTTTTATTTACAGTGCCTCGTTTTTTTTTGTTTTTTTTAAAAGTGCTGCACATGTTAAGTAGATATTTACAGATAGAAAAATAAGAGGGATGGAGGGATGGAGGGAGGCGATACAGATGATACTTGTGGGGGCATTTTGCTGACAAAGCTGTGGAACTGACGGATATAAATTTCTGTTTGTAATGAAATGCTTGTTCTGGCTGAGACAAACACACACGCGCACGCACACACACACACACACACACACACACATTCAACTGAAACACTGCAAAGTTCTGAAGAAAATAGTCATGTGTTCACATTCTTATACAATATACACTGTACACACTCGAGAGGACGAGCGAGAGAGTGATTTGTCCCGTCCCCTCTGAATATGAAAGCACGAAATTACAAGTTTCAGTGCAGTGCAAAATAAGTCGTTTTTTTTTTTTTACTAGACATTCCTCTGAAGATACGACATTCAGTGTTCCTTCATACCTATGGGACTGAATGGAGCTCGCGTAAGATTAGCTGTGATTCTTTTGTTTTTCAACTTGCACAACAGGAATAGTGTGGGAAGGGTTTTTTCGTGTAGGCACAACTATGGATATAGATCCTCGTCCTCGTTCTTCACACGCACAGACAAACACACGCACGCGCTAAATGTCATTCCCTCCCCCTTTTTCCAACTCTCTCCCAGCCTCCACAGTCCGAGGTGGAGAACACAAAACAGACGACAAGCGTGTAAAAACATGTATTTTTTTTTTTTTTTTGGAGTCTTCGCGCAGACTCTGCATTGCTTTATGAGGGAGTTATTTTTGAAGGTCTAAAGTCACGCGGCGGCTCACTCAACAAAAAAAAAAAAAAAAA
>OMLP01008838.1:29803-44307 GCA_900302685.1 Spondyliosoma cantharus | reverse complement strand
GCATGTGTGGCTGAGGAGAACGATGGCTCCTCATCCTGGCTAGTGGCAGAGGGTGCTCCAAAATATTTAAAATGTGCCCCTGCATTTGCATTAAAATACAACATAAATGATCAATGCATGAATAGCACAATTAAATAAACATGTTATTAATCATAATTTATCCAACTTTTAGAATAGGAAACAAATGAATAACACAACGTCCTTGGTTAATGGCTAATTATACACATGACACACTCCAAATGACTCAGAAAGCTATATCACAAAATATCAGTGCAATATACGTCTTTTGAATTGGCTTACAGAACTGATAATTCACTTTACTGAGCAGCACAGGACCTAACGAGACGTTTACCAAACAATATGTGAGCTAGTCATCGTAGTGTTCCATTATTAGGTTGAAATTAATGTTTGCTGGTCAGTTGGACTGAAAATGGATGCTGTCGTCATCTACTATTATAGCCAGCAGTATAGCAAGAGGCTAGCAAACATACGAGTTAGCCTGTACTAATTGATGTCATTTAATTTCATTACATGCATGATCACACTCATGCAGAGTAGGTGACATGGCTCCATACCTTTATCTTTTGCTCGTTTCTCCTCTTCTTTTTTTCTCTTCTTCCTGAACTGGGCACCTGATGGCTTTGACTTCTTCTTATCCATTTGTTTAGGCGCGTTCAACTTGAACTCCAGATGACCGCCTGCAACAGCAAGATCTGCTGGCGACTGCAGGGGCGGAGATACGAATGCAGCTATGAAGATGGACACTCTCTACCTGACGGGAACAGAAAGGGCCAATAAGAGTGGATAGTAATGTTACAGATAACACTAGAGTTGAATCTGTGTTGTTTGCATGCAAGACACAGCAGTTAACCACTTCTCTATCATCACCACAAGTACGGTGACAGAACTGAGCAATTTACTGATGACATCATCATCATATAATTGTAACACTGTACATATAATTTTTTAAAATATATTTACATTGCTCTAACGCCTTGTACTTTTTACTTGTGTGAATAACCGGATGCTGCTAAAATTTCATTGTACACTGCAATGACAGTAAAAGGATTCTGATTCTGATTCTGATCTTTCAGGGTTGTTGTGTTACATGAAGGATTTTATAGGTTTATTCATGTTGACTATCCCATAGGTGCGGCCAATACGGCTGCTACTTATCTGAAAGTATGTGATATTTGAGTAGAAAAGCGGCACAGGCGCTTATGGATATGGAAATTCATCTAAACACACGTCATATACATCAGTGTAGATAAAAGCCGATTAGGGCAAAGTCCTGACGTCATGAAGGTGGGTCTAGAATCGTGCAGTACCTGGAGAGCAACTGCTCTGCAGCCGCCTTGCTCCCACGATAACTTCAGGTCATGTGACATCAAATGCAGAGCAGAAACCACTCCCATCCATGTCATCATGGACACATTTTAACCAGCATGCATCACGATTTAGGCAGCACTGCGTGATCTTGAACTCGCCCATTGTCTCAGGGCCGGCCCAAGGCATAATAAGCCACTAAGCAGCTGCTTGGGGCCTCCTGGCCAATCGAAAAAAAATCCCCAAATTCTGCTTAGGTCCCCCAAAAGGCTTGGGCCGGCACTGCATTGTCTGCCCAGAAATTCTTTATATCAGGACCCAGAAATGTAAGTCACAAAAAAAGTTCAGGCATGTCTACTTTTCAAAAAGAAGATGATTTAAAAGTGACAAACACACAGACATGGAAGTTGGAATGAAAAAAACAGATTTCATATATATTTTTATTTTTTTTATTTAGATGTGTAGTACATTCAAATGTAGTACAATCCCTCCCAGTAAGGGAATTCCATTCCTCTTCCCGTTCCCCTTTTTAAAAATGCTTCTCTCCATACAATTTAACTTTGATTTAACATTTAAATAAACTTTTAAAAAATTATTTTACTTTTCTTATTCCATTTTTTTTCTTTTACTACTTTCATTACAAATCTTCACTTCAATAGAAGGTGTTAGCTTGCAGAAACAAAATAAAAACAAAAGAAATTATGCAAAAGTAATGCAACAACTAAAATGTAAAGACAGTGTTGCAGGTGAGGAGCCAACCATTGGCTCTGAGGTAAGTGTCAGCTGCTTCCTGCTGCAGGCCTCCTGTTACCTCTTCAGATTCTGCTGGGCCTGCTTTAGTAAAGTGTCGAAGTCTAGTGCATGATACTTGCCTTTCACAGGCAATGGATCGTACTCTCTACTCGAATCTGAGAAGAGAAGGACATAGTAAGTCAGCAGTGCAAAATAAATGGACATTGCCACCAGAACAAACAGCATTTGGAATGGAACAACTTCAAAAACACTGATTGGACTCTGAACAATGGCTGTACCCACAATTTTATAAATACTAAAATCATGTGTCCAAATCCCCATGAAAAGTAATGTCATTTAAGCAGGTCAGGTCAACAAAACCTCTACATTCACAAAATCAATGCAGAGGACATGACCTGGGTCTCTTCAACGGTAGCTACTGCCCTGCTAGCAAGCCATGGAAGAGTTGATGATGAAAGCAAAAATGTGATTAAGTGTCCTACAGCTTGTGAGTGTCAATGCATACTTTTGATAATTGAGGCGTTTACTCTTTATTAAAACATTTAAACAACACATTTTAAAAAGGACACTATGGTATCCCTCCAAAGACTTGTCAAGAGATATGCCAAGTTTTGGGGTATTTGGTTTTAGTTGAAGCATTTTTCTTCTGTTGAGGACGCTGTATCACAATGAATTGCAGCCAATATCTCCCATGTTCTGAAAACCACGTCGATAGCATTTGGACGGACAAACAGCACTCTGGGTATGAGCTACAGAAACTACAGGAATGCATGTTGATTGACACGTACCCAGGTCGGCGTAGCTGCTCTGGCAGAACTGTCTCCTCCCACCAAAACAGAGATCAAATGGTAGCTCATCTGGCTTGCGCAGCTTGCTCCCATTCTCGATGGCCGTGAAAGCATCCTTGGTGTCATAATAAGTCACGAACCCATAGTTGTCCCTGTGACAGATGCAAAACATCGGCTTGCATTCATTTCAGTTTTACAGAGGTTTGTCAGTGACAGGTCTTGTACAAAGTTTTGAGCTGTGACTTGCTTTTAAAAGAGCAACCCGGGGGTGTTTCCAGGAGGCCCCAGTTATGAACAAGCCTGAATTTAATTTTGCACTGTAGCTTGGCCTAAGAAGTCATGTGCAAGACCAACAAGGATCAAAGACAGTGCAGTATGCTCATATTATAGCCTTAACATTTCAACAGTAAATCTCTTAATACAAAATCAAACAATGAAGGGAAATGTATGTTTGTTACGAGTTGTTTGCTCGCTTACCCATGGTCTCTAAAGTGCAGGGTGCATTCTTCAATCTCGCCAAAATAAGAGAAGCGCTCTTTAAGCTCTTTCTGAGTCATTGTTCCCCGAATTCGACCAACGTAAACAACCCGGCGTTCCTCCTGAGAAGAAAGTATTCCATCAGATGATTCACAGTTACAATATTTGAACCATTTTTCTCTGAGACCCGTGTACTCAGAAAATTATCTTACAATGGCTTTCTCCTTCCATTTCTTCCCCCTTTCCACATTTGGCTGTGCACTGGGACCACAGGCAGGCCTACATGAGGGTCTGAGGAAGACAAGAAGTATTTAGTCTTTTTCTTTAACCGATTGTCAAATTAAAGTTATAAAAACAAAAAAAAAAACATGTAATGGAGAATGAATCAAATGCTGTACCTGTACAATGTTCTGCTGCTACCCCACTGCGATTGTCTCTGCGGGGATCGTGACCGCGACCTGGAGCAACTCCAGGAGCCAGAGCGAGAGGAGGAATACGAGTACCTTCTCCTCCTGGGAGGGGAGCGGGACACAGAGGGAGAGGACCGAGAGGAGGAACAGGATGAGGAGCTGGAGCTACTCCTAGAGGGACAGCGGCGATACCTGGAGAGGAAATAGGAGGACATTCCAGCGATGAACAAAAGGAAATTGAAACACCCAGAATATGAAGATGAGGATGATGGTCTTGACTGACAGTCTAACCTTTTCTTAGATGGAGAGTGTGATCTAGACCGAGATCTAGAGGAATGGGAGTCTGACTCTGAACTGCTGGACATGGGGCTGGGAGAACGATGGGACCTTCTTTTTCTTGACCGGCCTACGCTCCTCTCTTTGGGACTAGAGCTGGGGCTGGGTGTACGAGAAGCACCATGTCGACGGTACGACCTCCCAAAAGGCCCTCTCCTCAAGCTTGCTTCTTTAACATCAGTCTCCTCCCGAGCAGGTGAAGCATCAGGAGTCTCCAGAACTGAGCTTTCCTTCATCCCGTCAGGCCTGTGATCCAGGGGCTCCATCAGTGGAACATACTGTGCTTTGGTTGTACCCGCAGCATTTGTGGTAGACTGGGCAGATGATATAAGGGCAGCTGTGGGTGTTTGTGTAGTGGTTGCAGCGGGCTTGATGGGTTTAATAGTGATAAAAGATTGCTGTTTGACATTCCAGCGCTTGCCTGGCTCTCCAGTGCTTTTGTTGGGGAGGCAATAGTCATGGTCCATGCATGCCACTTCAGAGGAAACAGTGGCAGCAGCAGGAGTGGGTCTGCTGCGGGCCTTGACTGAGGGCAGAGGCCGGGCCTCTATCTGAATAACCTTGGAGGGGCTAGACTTGGAGGCCTCAGCAGCCTTGCTCTTTCCCAGGAGGGCCACTGGGGCCAGGGGTCTCCACATCTGGTGAGGAGGAGTGGCTGGAGGAGTCAGAGCTGAAGAAAGAAAGAGCACCCCAATTATAACGAATATAACGTACTATTTTTGGCAACCATATCTAACGAGTCTGCTGTTTTATTGCTGAAATTATTCATCTTAACGCCAAAGGCAGAACGTTGAATTACCTGCAGTGCTTGAGAGGTCATTAGCTCTCACACGCTCCACAACCGTTTTCTCTGGAGCCAACTCAACACTACAAAAGGAGCACAAGAGTGTGTAAGTATAGAACTGGTAAATGGTGTACTAGAGTGAAATCAAGTCGAGACAAAAAAACAAAAACAAGCCAATCTGGACGAATACAGCCACCGCTGTGGCCAAGAAAAAGCTGGGTTTGCGGTAGGTCTTGGCAAAAGGTGTGTGTCACCTTCACACGCACACACAAACACAGCAAACTGGTAACACTGTCCCAGGGATTTTTTAATTTTTTTTTTTGAAGAGAAACCAGGACTTCACCACTCACACAGAGCAGCTTGAGAGCTGTAGGGTAACTCACCTAGAGTTTCCTACAGCTGCTGCTCTACCAGAGACCTCCGGCACACAATGCTCCTCTTTGGCTGAGGAGAGAAGGAACAAGGTAATAAGTGCAAATGCACAAGTAATAATATCGGACAGAGAAACAAACGAAAAAAGACAACCCTCAAAATTTTGAGTTAAAGTCTGCCTGACTGACTAAGGATGAACTGTCTGTCAGTTGTAAATGCATTGTGTGTGTCCCACTCCTAATTTTAGTACAGTGTATTTTCCATGGGAATCCTCCAAATGGTCTGCAGCTACATTAGCCATAGTGCACAGCATGATGGTTCAATAAGTCCACTGACATGAGTAATGGCACACAGAGTCCAGCCACTTGTTAGGGGCTTGTACATCCGCCCAAACAAAGACAGCAGGGCGAGAGTTAAATGGATTTGCGGACAGGGCAGAATTCCAGCAGCTGAGCAGACAAGAGCACAAAGCTGCTTCTCTGCCCCCCGCAGCACCCAGCTCTTAAAGGGGAACGTTTCACTGAAAACCTGCCATTTTGACAATTACTGGAGTCCCCTGTAATCTTTGAACATTAAAACGCTCCTCTGGAGGAGGATCAGATAAGCTTTAAGGTCATCTTAACAGCCTGATAATCTTTGTTCCTTAGGTTTCTTTTGTTGGACTATGAACTCAGGCGGCTCTCGTACAAGCTCACTTGGTCGAAACTATGATGGAATGGCACATGTTCAACATTAATGTGTTTGTTGTGATCTATTAAGCTCTTTAAGTGGGCACTTGCTATCCCCTGAAGTCTTAATCAAAGCCTCTCTACTCACTTAAACCACTCCTGCACTGTTGTACGCCTCTTCCTGGTGTGACGAAACCAGGAAAACTGATACTACATTTAGTTAAGTACTACACTATGTGACTCACTAAGCTACTGGCCAGTACACCCATCCTCATGCAGGAAATAAGGGATGACTAAAAATACTCGAGTGTGTAACATTGTCAAACATCGAATGGACAGAGCACTTGTTTCAGACAAAATACAGTAAAAAAATAAATAAAATAAAACAAATCCGGCATTATTTATTACCTTGGGTTTCTTCAAACTGCTCCAGCAAGCTGGTCAGATCAGCAGCTTCAATACCTACAAAAAAAAAAAAAAGATTGATTTTGTAGTGGAATGTAACAAAACATGAAACAGAATACACTGAGAAACAACCTGACGTCATGCTGCGGTGGACAATCACATAAGCCAGTGATCAGAACGGCTATTCAGCAGTATTGTTGTAGATGAGCAGTAGCTGTTTAAGCTGTTTACACTAAATTAATAAAATTGCACTACAAATATAAGAAGTCTCTCTGGAAGCCGTGAGCAGGAAACCCATCACTACCTAAGCTGAGTTCACGGTACTCTCATGGACCTACTCTCCTAGGTCTGTCCTCCCACACTGCTGCACAAAGCTGCTACAACACACTTCTTCAATTAAATCACATGGTATGGAAATAAAATTCTAATTCGCAGTCAGCCTTTCCTTGAACAAAATTAAGATGTTACAGAAACCAACTTAAAGCTCACCTATCTCACTGGTGAAGGCCTCAATCAGCTCCTGCGTGGGGCTCTTTGCCTTTTGGGGCTTCACTGCCGTAGTGGGTTTCTCTTTAGTTTCAAGCACAACAGGTTCTACCTTCAGGGTCTTGGAGTCTGAGTGATGGGGGGCTAGTCTAGTACCATCGTCCGTGGGTTTGGAGGACTTGACATCAGATGTGAGGGCATTATCCTTCAAAATAGGAGCAGTGACCTCAGGCATCTTCGATAAAACAACGGTGACCTTCTGTGGGGCTCTGGCAGCACACAGGGTAGCAGCTGGGGGTTTTACCGCCTCTGTAGTGGTTTTGGGACAGGTTTTAGGAAGCTCTGAGGACTGAGGAGATGCAGGCTGAGAATGGGGCCTTTCATCGACTCCATTCTCCTCCCCTGAAATTGCAGGAGAACATTTCCTATCTGATGATGAAATGCAATGAGGGTTGGGTTTTGGAGGAGCTGGAGTGCCAGCGCTCTGAGGCACACAAGGAACAGCATTGATGTGTTGATGTGGGGGTAAATCCACTAAACTGGGGGCAGGAGCTAAGGAATTCTCAGGTGGAGAAGGTTTTGAAGGTTCAGGTGTTTGCTGTGGTTTAGGAGCAGGAGTAGCAGCAGAAACTTTGCTGGATGACGCAACCATGTAGGCTGGTGGAACCAACAGCGCCTCAGGGGTAGGTGGTGCACATGGTCCCCTTGGCTGCCAGGCAGGTCTGACATCCTCCACTTCCTTTTTTGCCACCTGGGGGATGGGGCGTCGAGGATCCTTGGGGCTGGGGTCTGGGAGGCAGGGGATAGGGAGGAGCTCTTTAGGCAGCTCGGGAAGGCTTGGCCACTTGGTGCTGTTGTTGCCGTCTTGCTTTTCCACCGGAGCTGGCTTCTTCTGCTGTCGGAGCCGCCGGTACTCAGCTAGACTGAGAGACTTGGGCTTGGGCTCTGATACTGCAGGGGCCACAGGAGGGAGGGGCTCATCAACAGGTGGCGTAGGCTGGGGTGTTACAGGACTGGGAGCAGCTGCAGGGCTCTCTGAAGACTCTGGGGGCAGGACAGCAGAGGGAGCTGCTGATGAGTCTTCCACCTTCTCAGGGGTCGAAGCCAGCTGTTTGGGCATTTCAGCAGGCTGTGGGGTGCTCACAGCAGTGGGCTGACTTTTAAAGCCAGCAGTTAACGGAGCCTCTTCCTGTCTGGCTGACACAGATTTGGCAACTTGCATTTTCGTTTCAGGTGATAGTGTTGTAGTGGTGATTTCTTTTTTTGCTTCAGTTTGGCTTGGAGTTAGTTTCTTAGGTTTTACAGAGGAAGAAGCTGGTGCTGAGGCAACAGGAACCTTTGGGAGTTTGTGTTTCTTCTCTTCTTTGACTGACCTTTTTTCTGTCGTTTTCGATGATTGTTCTGCTGCATTTCTTACTTTGCCACTCCTAAGGACCTTTCCCTCGACATGTTTAGGTTGGCACTGTTCCTTGGATTTCTTTTTCTTTTTTCTCCGGGAGGGGCTTTTCTCTCTAATCTCATCCTTTTGTCTCTTAATGATCATCTCATCTTTCACATCTGAAAAGAAATCTGGTGTCATGGGGGCTGCAACTCTCACTGGAGCCTCGGTGACTGTTACATCTTCATCATCAACAACTATATGCTCTGAACTGTCAGAGGCTATGTCTTCAGCCTCATCTGAAACTGTCTGCTGATTTTCTGAGGGCTGCTCTTTAAGTGGCAGAGAGACTGGGAGATCCATGTTAGGGATGGCCAGGATGGGTTCTCCGTTTTCCCCCTGGTCCACAACCTCAAATAAGATGCCTCCTTCGGGCAACATCTGTTCCCCCTCTTCGTTCTCCACACAAATGGCCATACAGTATGGGTGCATGTGCCTGACCAAGTCCCCCAGACTAACTGAAACACCATCCTCACCCTCCTGCTCGAAGGTGAGAGGCAGCGGGAGGGTCAGACCTTCAAAGTCCAGCAGGTCATTGTCAGGGGATGAATCATTCCCCAGGGGGCTCAGACTGAGGGAGCCATCTTCCTCTTCCTCCCCGTCACTCCTCTGGAGAGAGTCCAGTATTCTGGGGAGGCTCTGAATACAGGCAGGGAAACAAATATCCAGATAAATCATATAATCCATCTTTTGTACACGTTTATTTACGTGCTTATGAGTAAAAAGCTACCTTTCCGGTTGATAAGGGTCTTGCACTAAACAGTGCGTCTTTTTCTGGCGGGGAACGGGATAGACACAGCAATCTCCTGAGCTAGAGAGCAACACAGAAACAAGTACATAATGTCATTAATTCCAGTTTACTTTTGCAGACTGTAGCATAATGGGCAAGTTTAGAACCAGAGGTCAGCAGGTTGTCCTTTCCAACCCACTTTCACTCTTTCTGCCACAGGCTCAAAAGGCCAGATGGGGCAAGTTGAGAGTAGAAATCTGCGAGACACATTGAGAGTTATGTACGACAGCTGGGGCACTCACCGGAGAGTGTTCCCTGCCCTTCTGACCTGACAACAGGTCTGAGTCAGGCAGTGTGTCAAACGGGGACAGGTTCTCATCATCCACATTGTCAAGTATCTCTGTCAGGGCCGTTAGCAGCGTGGCTTCGCTTTCATCGTCCAGGCCTTTAGTCTAAATAAACACATGGGAATTAGGTCAAAGCATGCACAACAGGGAGGATAAACAAAATGTACAATGCTTACACATCATAGATCTCTCAAATTACTGTAATACGTGCCTCTGTTGTTGGTGCGTCCTCAAAGATAGAAAGGATGGAGGGGTCTAAGCAGCTTTGAAGGGTCTCTAAAGTTTCTTCAGAGCTCAGAACGGAGGTCTAGAGAGGAAAACTACATTTTAGGAATTACGACAAAACTGAAAACTTTATTCATGTACTAGTACATATAATTCTGGCAATTAGTACCTAATTATCACAGTGCAGAATGGATGAAGACAACCTGCTACTAAAGTCTCTGTTGAGGCTCCTGGTAGACCAAATCCAAAGAAAATATCTTTATTCTTCATCATCATAATCAATAATGATAAATATTTCTTAGCTTGATATGTTATAATATGTCAGAATTTTATCAAAACTGTAATGTCATGTTTTTTAAAAAACATTTATAGAAATGAAGGTCATTTTCGGTGAGGGAATTCAGTCAAAAGATCTGTTCCAGGTGGCAAACATCCTTGTAATATGATACTAGAATGACATATGGATTTACTTGGATGTATTAAGATTTATTTTACTTGGAGGGGTTTACTTCCTTTCCTTAAAGATCAAGCCTCCTTTGACATACTACTTCTAGATGTTCTACCAGCTGCTGCAAAACCTGTTGTACAATGTAAACCCACTTAGGCAAAGTTGACTTCCTGTTTCAAAGCAAAGAATTTCCAGTGAAAATGTTCAAAAAAATTATGTTGAGTTTGTGTGAAAGTTCAGACAGTGAAATAGGTCAGCCAAGATTATTTATTTGGTGATTGGAGCTGGGAAGAAGCCTAAACTCAGGTCAGGCATTTGAAAATGAGAGTCAGTAAGGGACACCCCGGAGGGTGAGGCAGGGCATGTGTTTGAGTTCCAAGAACAAGAGGATGAAAACAAATACCTGAGGCATAATCTTAGGATCTGAAACACACACTAACACTAGAGTAAAAAACAGTTTGACACATGAAGGGTTCGAATTTTAAATCAATAAAAGTTATCACTTTCCACAAAACTTAATTCAAAGAATCTGTCCAAAACACAATGTTCAAAGGATAACATGGGCAATGCTAAAATACTTGTATTTCAAAAGCAAGTTGATAAACAAATGCAAAATTGAACAAATAAAAATGTGTTGACATGTGCTAGACACCATGAGATGCAGGCTCCACTGCTGCATAACAAACCCTCAAATTTGAATCATATGCATAAATATATTAAGTCCGGCCTACGAATCGCACTAGAAGACCAAAAAACTGATAACATCGTGCACTTTGCCCTCACAGGACAGTAGTGTGTTACAGTGACCCACGTGTTTCTGTCTACACATGCACATACAGTGCGCAGACATGTTTGATCCTCGCCTCACCCCGTCCACAGGGAGGCTACCTACTAGCCCACGTGTTGCACTACAACAAACCTGAGCAGGGCCCTCGTCTCTGCTCCCGTGTGTCCACATCTACATTAAAAACTCAATTTTGTCTTCACATCCTTACATTAAAAATCTACAGTCGGTTATGAACAAACGCCACGGATTAGGGTGTGTACATCGATTACATTGATTGCGCCTTCTGCGCATGTGTGAGAGAAGCCAACATGTGATTCACCACGACTAAACCACATGTGGACACACACAGGGTTTGCCTGAATGAATACTTGGGACGCTGCTGCTGCAGCAGTGTAAGATTGGATACCCACACAGGTGTGTGGACCTGCACTGATTGCAGTCATCGTCTAAATATAAAAACAGCTTCATCACTGTGTGCATCATCAGCGGTGACACATTACTGCAACGAGCTGGCACGGAGCCCCACAAACTACACCACGGCCAAACGGACGTATAGCCCTCTTCACCATTTGTCAGCCTAAAAAAAAGTATACATCCACACTGCAGCAACGCTAAAGCTAAGTGATTAGCATGTTGCCAGTGTTTATTACCACGTGTGAATGAATCAGTTGAAGAGCAGCGCACACACACACAGTACATTTGCACGTTAACCCACCGATGGAGCTTAAATGCGTATTCTTGATATTCGCCACACAACTGGTGCACATGTCAGGCCAAGTGCCGATAAAAATACACAACTGTCACCACACTTGTTTAAACTGTTCGTGGTGTAAAGGCAGGAAAACTGCGTGGATAACTACCCGGCCGGACAAGCTACCCTCGACTCACCGGCTAGCATTATCATACAGCTACAAAATACCAGCACATTCACAACGAAGCATTGTGTATTATTAATAACACCACCGACCAGGGAGTCGTTTAGCAGCAGGCAGCACTACACACTGACTGACTTTTAGAATAAGTTTAACTAGTGATACTACAGCTGTATCCACGTGTCACTTTTCCATGCGCAGTGTGCGGCTAGTACACACACAACACGCTCTGCCCCGCTCCCACAAACACACACACAACTGCCAACAGTGGCGTTAAAAGGCAGCGGATAAAGTACAGTCTTGTTCTTCACCTCGTCTAGTGTATCCATGGGGAAAAAATCCATATTGCACGCAGTTAAAGTCTCCTCGCCTGCTCCCCACCGCGCCGCCATCTTGCGAGTATACTCCCTGCCCCTACTCGCTTCGGAATGAAAAGTAATGAATCGCGCATTGGAGGAACAAGCAAGCCGGTCGGGGGCACGTGGTCCGGCATTCCCGGCAAAACGACGCAGAGTGACGCCCGGGGGTCAAGGGTGACGTGAGCACGTTGTGTTTTTGTAGTTCTATTAGGACGAGTCCCGGAGCTCTGTGCTGCCGAGCGGTGGCCGGCTGTTTTACCATACTTTCTCTAAAATGAAGACACGCATGCACAGCAGGCACACAAGCAGCAACATGTGTTCTGCAGGTGAATGTTCACACTTAGTCTTTGTTTTAACAACAGGGAACCATCACCTGGAGACATGCAGGTGAGAAGTTACAGTATGAGATACACTTAATAAATCACTTGATACAAGTATGAGCTATGGTTGTGTTAAACTGCTTGCTCCAATCATGCCAAAGTTGGCGCTTAATCGATGGAAAATCAATTAATGACCCCTCAATAACTGTAATTAATATATAGTTAATTGACTCTTGCTAATGTTTTTTTTTTTTTTTGCTGTTAAAAGGTGTAAGATGTAGTTTTTGGGGAAGACATTTTAATTAGAAGAGAAAGATATTCATTGACTGATTTTTTTTATGCCTAAATAAGCTGAGGAAACACTTTTTTTGTCTTTGTAACTGAATAAACCAAATGAAAAACAAAACGACTGAACCTTGAGGACAACACAGTTTCATAATTTGTTTATATGTGGCTGACTCTGCCACCTCTCTAGCTTCAAACAGTGTTCTGGGGACCTTATGTTCCCCTGAGAACAGCTCGTTTATTCATTTATTAAAGAAGTACATATTTGAGTATACTGAGTTTGTATTATTAAATCATTAATACTCTAAATAGTTTGAATCGCCTCCCCAAAATTACATAGTGCCCCTTTAACAAACAAATGCTTTCTAAACCATTAAACAATTGTTTTTTGTAAAGTTGAATCTGATGTTTAGAATACTTTGTAAATAGTTAACACATACTGTGTAATGCAATGTTTTTAGACATTATTTGGATGCCCATTATAAAGTTGCTGATGTTTCTAAACCATTACAATTGTTGAAACAGTGTATCACTGTTTGTTACTGTTGATAACTGTCAAACAAGGTTTAGTGAATATATTTTATATTCATGAATGATGGTTATTATAAAGTGTAACCAATTAACCAGCAAAAATGTTGAATGTTGGATTGATTAGGATATTTATCAAGCAAAATGCCAAATATATGCTGGTTGCTGATCATCAAATGAGATGACGATGTTACACGCAGTCCTAACTTTAGAGGCGGTTGTTTGTGTTGCAGTTGTAGCAGACTCCATTGAAAGGTGAAATAGGTAGGTTTCTAATGTTTTGCTTCCCATATATAGCGACAGACATGGAGCAGCAGAGCTGTCAGACGGAGTCACCTTACAGCGCAATGCAATCCAGTGTGCTTACAACTCTTCCAGGAATATGGTAACACTAGAAGGGACACAGTATGAGAAACATGCACACTTGACAACAGCACACACAGAAACATGCAATGTTACGAGTCATTTCTCTCCTTAAGAGTCTCTGCTATGTAAACAGCAGGTGATTGTCGCATGGCATAGAGGTTGAAATACTAAATACAACAATTCAGATATAGCTACCTGCCATTATTTTTATTATTATAAATTGTCTTTAATATCTATTTGTTTTCGTAATTAACTTAGTTACTTATGTTTTAGGGGAAACATTGCTCTAATGATGTGCTATGAGTGGCACTACATAGGTTGTTGCGTCTTCTGAGAGTAATGTTGCCGATTCAGGATCAGGGACCTTTAGTTTTGCAGTTTATTTTAGCTTCAGTGCAGGAGCAAAGAAAACTCAAACTGAATGGGAATACACATAATTTTGTGGTGACAAAAAAAAAACAGACCGTGAGAATTTAAGTAAAAGACTGATAACACCCCTCAAAAATGCAAGGAAAACATAAAACCAACCTGTAGTTCAGAGCACACATTTGTTGCCATTTTTGACTGAATAGTTCAGTTGGTGGTGCATAAACTAGTTTCTTGGTTCTTTCCGTGGTTGGCAGTTTCTCTCCCACAGTTTGAGTCTAATTGCTTGTGCTTTCACTGTCCTTGGAAACAGGGAAGTTAGGAGGCCTCTTCAGGACTGAAGCACTCTTATGTTGTTCTGTAGAAATGAAAAACATCATTTAGATGGAGTTCTCTCCCCTCTGAACTGTTCTGTGCCACGCTGAAATGACACATGCTTTCTGACAGGAAAGTTGTTAACACTTTATAGTTTTTCTCACTTTTTCTCACACTGTTGAGTCAAACAGTGGCAGTCGTGGTGTTACGTGAGCAACACGTTCACTCTAGGGTTTTTGTTTAAAGTGCACTGTGTTCAAATTATGATGGGTAACTACATTATATCACCTAATCAGATTCTTATAGTTTTTTT